>CAJDSM010061001.1:0-10640 GCA_903981925.1 Ostrea lurida | reverse complement strand
TATTTTGTAATGTTTGAAAATCCAAGATTATACATGTATCTACATAGTCCAAGCATAGTGGTCACTTGTGGATTGATAAAGTATTGATCAGAGATTATATATCAGATGATTCCAATATTTAATATTCGAGAATGAAGTTCTGTTAGACAACCAGCATTGGATGTTTTGGCAGTGCACTCCGAGGCGGGGATTACAACTGAATATCGGTCTTTCAAAGCGCATTCTCAAAATGTACAATCAATTTCTGGGGGGGGGGGGGGGTCACATGCGCAGAAGCCACATCTTTTTCGACCGTCTAAAAAAACTGATCATGCCATTACACAATACACACTAGTTGACCTTTAGTGTACCTCATAAATCTAAAAATAGTTCAGATGTCCCAACCCTATCTTTAGATCGGGAGGTCCTTTTAAAGAATAATAAGAAGTTTGAGAAAAAAAGATACAATTTCGAGCTAACTCTTACTCTTTATATAAAAAGTTAAAAAGTTCCATCATATCGTAATTAACTTTTTTTCACGATATATTCATAACTGGAATTTTAATCGAACTTTATTACCCTCCATGAGCCCCTTCTCTGTGTTTAACGTTGTTCATTGACGTGTGACGTATCCACAATTTATTTTACCTCGTTCTCACGGATCGAGGTCAAGAAGTTAGGGATCTAGGTATATGTGTGTACTCCCAAACACAGGTTTTAACTGTGGGTACCATCTTTAGAAAGATATTGGATCCCAATGACGGAGTATAAATTAGTTGTTGTTGGAGGTAAGTTAAAACAGTTCGGAATTCCTCGGTGGTCGCGCCCAGCATTCAATGTTTTATGCATAACTGATAATATTGCACAGTTTGCTTATTAATGTATTAAAAACAAGAGTTTTCTTTGTATGTTTTTACTGATAATGGCCATAAGAATATTTGAAATTGTTGTTCTGCTGAAAATGACGAATTTTTTGTATGAATAACAAAGTCGTCAAATATGATAATCCGAATTTCCTTAAGGGGCACCACAAAAGAAAAACATTAGTAGAGTCAACATTGGTTACCACATCACATACAAATGTAATAGTTCATTTCAGATGGTAGAAAACAGTCTTTTTAAAAACGTTAATGATTTTCAAACGTTTGATATAATGTATACAACATGTGATAATGTTAATATTAATATTTTCATAATGTGGCACTGTTTATTGTGTATTAATTAATTTATTTATTTTCCTTTCCTCTAGCTGGTGGCGTGGGAAAGAGCGCTTTAACCATCCAACTAATTCAAAACCAGTAAGCAACTTTTCTTTATGTTGATAATACTCATAAACATTTGCATTTCAAAATAAAGTTACGGTATATTGGCTGGAAGTGGGTATCGAATCTGTGACCTCAGGAATGAGAGTCTTACGCTCTACTACTGAGCTAAAGGATTAAACTACTAGCTTATGCTAGATGTGAATAGGTTTTTATATGTATTCAATGGAGGTAGGGGGTTGTCGGTCACATTATTAACTTGTAGACTGGACAGTATCTTGAAGCTTTAGGTGCAATTTGACCACTTGAATGATGTTAGTTGCCTTTGGGGGTGGGGTTAGTACTAGTTATTTATTTGTATTTAGCATGTTTTACTGAGAATTTCCCCTCCCGGCCCCCCCCTCCCCCCCCCTGTACAAAGTCTACAAGATGTCAAAATCTAGATTTAACTGAACAGCCATTGTTTATTTTAGCTTTTGGAGTGTTTCCAAAATTTTTAAGTTTTTGGTCAAAGTTACATACATATTTATCATAACAACAAAATAAAATGTTTAGATTTATATAGAGCTGATTCATTTCATTATATACATGACGTAGATGCTGGTAATTTGTTTAGTTAGATTATACTCTTTTCATATACTGTACGTTGAAGATCATGACAGCATGTTCTAGTTATTGTACCTTATAAAAAGAGATAAATGATATTCAGCAATTAATAGATACTTGAATATTTACACAATGTTTGGGGATGAAATGGATTTTTGTTGGTCCTAAAACTGCAGAAGGCATGCTAAAATGTAGATGGATTAAATGGAAATTGTACATGTATGTACTTTCACATACAATTATTGTACATGGTAGTTATCTGCCCTTGGATAATACTTTGCATGACTGTAACATTATTTAGATAAAGAAAACATTCAAATTGTAAACATAATGTGCCTCACTTCTCGAACTATGTAGAAAGGAAATATCAGAATATTGAATGTACTAGAGCCAACCTGGGTTTTTTTTTTTTCACCTTTGAATATCACAATGCAGATTAAATATTATAAACTAGATTACATACCTGAGTATATTTAAACATATAAAACATATAATTCAGTTGGTTGTGATATACTTTGTTGATTGGGGGGGGGGGAAGGAGGGGGGGTATTGGTTTATCAGAATCGAGTAACTTTAAATTTTTTTTAAGTGCAAGTGATGACAACCAAGGCTAAAAATAGAATGGATGACATCTTGTTACATAATTTTGTTAAGTAAAGGGATACATTGTTCTTGTTCATTTATATAGAAAGGAACTCTTTTCAAATTTAAGTTTGAAAATTTTATTTATATTATTGGTTGACTTGGATGTTGGTCTTTGAATTGTGTGTTTGGTGTGGGTCACTGTGTAGAGGGGAGGTTGTTTGAGGATATTGGAGTACCTGGACGAAAACCACTATTTTGATCTGGTGACCTCCAAACCCTGAGGCACTCAATCACAAAGAGTCCTTATACAATACAGGCACTGCAGCCCCACCAATGAACCTCAACCGTTTGTTACACGCATTCAATGTATCGCACCTACTGGGCATGTACTGTCAGTGATGAGTGTTTAGTGGTCTGACCCTGTCTGTTTGTCTGAGGCAATAAATGCGTTACTTCATTTGCATATCTGTAACTGCAAGCAATTTTTATAAACTTTTCCAGTGATTGCATATTTACAGAAAATGTTCGCATCCTGTTTGATTTCTTGACTTGTTTTCAAGTTTTTTGTTGTATAAACTGACATGCCATTAAAAATATGGATGCTTAGCTTTACTCATCTGTGATGGAAATGGTTTACATTTAGCAGCATTCATACATTGTACTATGTTTCCATTAAGTATTTAGTGGGTGTCTATGGTCTGTCTAATAGTAATACCAGAAAAGCTACAACATACCAAAATATGTGATAACATTTTCTTGTAAGGAACTTTAATACTAAGTGCCAAATGTAATTTCCAGCTCAATATACAGTTGAACTTCGATATCTCAAACACTGATATCTCGAATACCATGGAGGTCCCAACCACCTATTTTCTTAGTATCTTTACCCTCAATATCTCAAATCTACATATATCTCAAACTTTTTTCTTGGTCCCATCGAGTTCGAAATAATGAAGTTCGACTACATTTGAAATCAGTCCTTGCAATGCCTTTTAAGCCATGTACTATTAGCCTGCCATGGTGATCCTGGTTTCCAGAGTTTTCATTGTACTGGTCTACATTAAAAAAATTTAATTACCTCAGAAACTATATGAAATAATAATTTTTTTTCTGGATTAGACCAAGAGAAGTTACATGTAGCCTGTTGCCTCTTTTGTATGATTGGTTTGTTGAAGTTTTATGCAATTATGCAAGTAGAGCAGATGGTTGATTTCTTGCTTGGATGTTGAGACATGGAGGGGAGGGGTCTGATATTACATGTACATTTTAGATGCCTTTTTTTTTTTTATCGATGCTTGTATTTAAAAAAGAAGCAACTCCTTGTGACTTGTTCATGTTGGTACATATCAGTGTCAAATTTTAAGCATTTCAAGCTGTGGAATATGGTAGTTTAAACATTTTCTCATCTGGGGACCGTTATTTTTATCTGTGTATTGATTACTAGGAATGGTTTGTCTATACTCAAAGTCCCTTCTGACTTCTGAAGGCACAGAATGAGTGGGAAGCCATTGATCTACAGCCTGTTGTAATGATAACATACACAGAACTGGGGCAGTGGAGTGGAGCTATATATATACTAGTTTATATATATATATATATGTATAATATATATAAGTTTGTAATTTTGTTGATTTTGATTAATTTGGAAGTACAATTAAGTACAGGTTAATATATTTAGTGAAAATATAACTATCAGCAGTGTTTGACACTAAGCTTTTTACTATACTAGTCCTGAGGACTAGTAAATTATATAATTTAACTAGTCCTGGTGTTTGGTAAATTGTCCGGCTTCCTCTGGTAGTTGGCCGAGTTGCTTCACGACGAGGGGGGAGAGTGCGGGAGGGGGATTTTTCAAAATCTTGATGCAGAATCGTGCATTTCCAGTAAAAATTTTGCCGACAAAAATAAATAAAATTTATGACCCAAATTTACGCTCTTTTTTTACTGATTCTCCCATAATATCAACTGTTGGAACATGAACAAGATTTACATTTTCAGTTTTTAGCACTGAGGGTTTTTACATCAAGTCCAAAAATATTAAAAAGTTCCTGACTATCTTTCATTTGATAAAGTTCTCATTTTCTCAGCATCATGTGTACAGGTTTTAATTATTTAGTAGTCCACCGGACTACCTATAATGATATTTGTGTAGTCCGGGACAAAATTTACTAGGCCTCGCGCAGATCGGCACTGACTAGCGTTAGTGTCGAACCCTGACCAGTATTTGATGTAAACAATTAACATGGAGGCAAGAAAAGTAAAATGTGATCTGAAAGATTTTACTCTCTGTTTATGGCTTATAGTACCAACTTAACCATGGTAACAGAAATTAGCTGCCTATAAATGTGGTTAAATGTCAGGGAAATAAATAGATCGCATGAATGAATAAAGTTAATTACTGTGTGATGATCAACCATTGATATTATAGAACACTCATATTATACATGTATATATACCATGAATATATTAAGAAGACAGAGCAGATCAAACAGCAATTAATTGATTGCTGTAATTGATTTTCAGTGACAGGAGTTTAATCTAAAATTCATTTCATTAGTTTGAAATGGTCATATTATACTGTAAAAAAGTATTTATATATACTTTGAAAGAAATAAACACAAAGAAATACTCTCAACGTGCACTCCATTTGTGTTGAATTCCATCTATTTGAAATTGTATAGTGGTAATCTGACATATGGGTGGTAGATAATCTAGCTGCTTTGTAAAGCGTCTGAGTCAGGGTTCACGGTATGCCCCAAATGTTAAATAATTGGGGATTTACTCACGCCTGTTGTATCAGAATTATCAATACCAGCAGAGCATCAGATACTCCTGTAAAAAGCATGATTCTGTTTTATTTCAGCTATAGCTTGTCATGTTTTATTTCAAGTGTTTTTTCTTTTCTTTCAGTTTTGTAGAAGAATATGACCCCACAATAGGTAAGTTTGTTGAACAGAACTGGAGAAAGAATGCAGAGTATGAAGAAAACGTGATTTATTGAGTGCCAAAATGTTAACCTTGCACATTCAAAACTGAATGTAATAGCTAATGTTACAACTGCTACAGGATGCATTGTCCAAACAATATGTATCAGTATTTTCACTATGCACTTACATAATAAATGTATATAATGCGACATGTATATAAAAAATGAACGGTTATATCATTGCTGCATGTCATTTTTCACATCAAGGAAGGAAGGAAAGGGAAAGATTTTTTTTTAAGAATTTAATTTTGAACATGTATTGTTCATTGATATCAACAATTTCACAGGAATTACTGACTTAGCTGAACAAGCTCTCTCTCATTGTCGTACATGTAGGAAGTAGAGAGTGGCTGTGTTTTGCCTTACATTTGCCATGAGATGACAAAACTAATTACAACTTAATTTCTTCCTGTTACAATTATACACTGGCCCAGTTTAGTATACAAAACACGTTTTGAAAGCTACTTGTAATTTTGAAAAATTTTCATCAGAAAAACGTAAGAAAGTGAATTATGGTTTTGCACAAAGGTATAGCATTGAAAACTGATTTATTTGATTATGACCAATATGAAAATAGATATACTTTATTAATTTAGGTCATTACTACTGATTTAGAATTGGTAAATTAAATTTAGTTCATACAAAATTAATGGAGATACATGTATACAACAGAAATGATATACCATTACTCAAAAATAATTAATTATGTCATACAAAGTGACATATTGATTAGGTTTTCTAACAGGATACATATACATGTATTCACATGGTGAGAATTTTTTTTCAAATTTTTTCGCAGAGGATTCCTACAGAAAACAGGTGGTGATCGACGGAGAAACATGTCTGCTGGACATCCTAGACACGGCTGGTCAAGAGGAGTACAGGTCAGTGTCACGTCCGAGAGAGGACGAAAGGAACGGGTCGTGGTGACGTCAAACCAGAACCCACAAATGTCAGATTGTGGCACAGAACTGCTCAGATTTCACATAAAATTTAGGACAACCCCCCTTACTGGCTGACGCATAGCTGCTCAGCTTTGACACATTTAAAAGAGTGGTTCACATTTTTGAGGGGAAATATTTTTCGTTTTTAATGTTAAACATTAGAAAAATTAGTCATTTAAAGCTGACAGCCAACATTTGAACCTTCTGAATGCAAAGTTAAAAGCAATACCTAATAACCTTGAATGTTACAAACTAGCATTTATAAACAAGCCAGTGAAATGTTAATTTTGTAATTTTATAACATCTTTAAATAAGTTTGCAGTCACATTTTTAACTTTAAAATGATACATTTTACTTATATTAAAAATACTGGAGATGCGATATACACAATAAACTTAGATTGATTACCGTACATTTTTTAAAAACAATAACATACCCCAGCCTTTGTTTACACAACAAATGATAAACCTTCGTCATAATTTATAACCTTGACTTTTTTCAAGGTTTTTGCAAATCTTTCGAAAACATTAGACCGCAGATTTTGATCATTGAAATGAAGAACAAAATATGGAGGAAAATCATGAATCAGTCCCTTTAAGATGTGTTCCTCCTTCAAAAACTTTTACAAAAATGCCAAAGTTCCTTAAATATTTGCAATTAGTAAAGAGATACTGTTAACACCACTTGAATTGTTTAGATATGCACAGTAATACTTGTATTGGTATATCTTCTTTGGCAGTTATATTGACAAGATTCAACTTAATGATGAAACGTTGAACAATACAAATCTGGTGTCTTCCTGCACAGGAAACTCCTATTAACAATGCTTAGTAAACACAAGTGGTGGTTTCCAGGAGGAGATGCTTCTAGTTGTTTGTTTGGTCATTTTATGCACTACAGTAAAACAGGCTTCAGCAAAAGGTTATTAAATGCAGATACACCATAACATCAGCCGTCAATTATAATACATGTATTTTCTATCAAAAAGTTTTTAAATTACTTGACCTATTTTAAAAACTTGTTTATTGGACACATCAAATAAAAAAAAAATACTCCTGGTTTTTTAGCTCACTAAAATAATCTGACAAAGAGCTGGGCTTTATTGGCAGATTCCTGGTTCTTCAACTCTGTTCAGTCTTTACTTGATAGTCACAACCTTAATGTAGAGTAGGTTGTGTGAAAATTTATTTAGTTCAGTCATGGGTAACTATTCTTTGGCATGGGGGTGGGGGGAGGGGGTTGACTTTTCAGCAGAACTGATTTATCCCAGTTTCTTTCCATAGAAATCCACTGTTCTGCAGTCAGATACTAACTATCATTTAATACTAGGTATACGTTGTTCCAATCACTAGACGATTTTGAAACAAACCCTAAAGACTAATTTTTTTGAATTTTTAATTCCACAAGACATTCTTAGTTTTTATAGCTGAAAATATTATATAGACATATTCTTTGATAGCAGCTATCATTGAATGCTCACTTTTTCTTATATATACATGTATATTTTTTAATGTAAATGGCGTTGGAGATTTTAATTGATTAGGGCACTATACAAAATTATTGGATTGTAATTTTCCCCACAAGGAAACTTAATGAGGTATATTAGTTACAATCATAATGGCTGACTTCTATCATCAATACAAACTAGATCAAAGTTCAGGGAACTCAAAAATCATTTTCAGAACCACTCCCACCAACAACAACAAAAATTAAAAATATTAAAATCCACAATGACCTATGATCATTCCTAAATTTAACTTTCAAAATCTAATTCTGTCATTCCTGGATGGTAGGAAAACCTTAATTGAACTATTTATGAAATCACAATCACATTATAGATGAAGGTACACATATTTAAATTATTTGTATCTTTAGATTGAAGTGTGCTGCTCTCATTCCGGAATTTCATATTCCGGGGATGAGTCAGCAGTTAGTTTTATGTTTACTGCCTCGCTGCAAGCTTTGGTTTAGCACTTCTCGTTTTTGTGTCGTGATCTTGGCCTCCCTAAGAATTGGTGAAATTTGTGAAGTTTCCGACATTTTTGTTATGACCTCTGTATATGGGGTCAGAATGAATAGAACAGTACGTTAACCCTTTCTTTATTTAATTACAGCGCCATGCGAGATCAGTACATGAGGACAGGGGAAGGATTTCTGTGTGTATTTGCTGTCAACAGCACCAAGTCCTTTGAGGACATCAATCAATACAGGGAACAGGTGGGTCAGACGTTTACAAGCGTGGGTTTGATGTCGTAATCTATAAAGAAGCAGGGTTCGACATTCACACTCGTCACCTTCGCCATTCCACCCTAATGAAATTTTGACAACCTTTTGTAACACAGTCTCGCCCAAATAAAACCTGTATGAAGTTAGATTTCCAGAATAATTCTATTGATTTGAAATAAAGTAATACAAATGAAATAATGTTAAGTAGATTTCCTATTTGGAAACTGAAAAAAGGAAAGTGCAATAAGATAGATAAAAAATACATTTGAAGAAGATGCAATAGAGTGATAAGAAAATACTTGAATTCTGTTGATACATATTTTGTTTGGGCAACCTAAGAAATCCATTCCGGCAACCTAACATTCACATTTGGTTGCCCGCGAATGGCGAGTCAAAATTCTGACGAGTGTCGAACCCTGAGAAGGGAAGACAGAAAGAAAAATGGAATCATATTATATGATGTTGTAGTTCTAATGAAAAAGAACAATATCAAATTCATGAACCTGGAACAAGGATAAAAGTTCAGAAAACATTTCATCAGTTTATAGCTTTATGATTAGTTTTATCTCTATTTGACCTGTAGTCAGTTTTATAATAATGGTGTGTAGCAGTAATTTGTGTAAATGTAATAATTTTAACATTGATTTTCAGATCAAAAGAGTGAAAGATGCTGATGAGGTTCCCATGGTGTGTAAGTAAATCTTTCAGTGATCGTCGTCTGCATCATTTAGATTTTTTCCTGATCAGATGTGCCCTCTTCGAAGTGTTCGTCTGAATGATGATGCTTGTACCCACCACATGCAGGGCAACAAGAGTTGTTCTTCCTGATTTGAAGTCGACAGTATGCAATGAAATATTACATGTTTTTACAGTGGGCAAATGATTGATATTTTTTTCTCATAACATCTCTGAAATATCTCATTTAGTGATGTTTCCGTGATCGATTTGGTCACAATGTCTGTCATTTATTTGCTTGATTACACAGTGCAATGTTTACTTTTAAGTTCATGCATAATTTAGGAATGGTAATATTCTATTCTCACAGTATGAGACCATTATTACATTGAGAGACAGCTATGCATAATCTTTTGTCGTGCAACGCTGTGATATCACTGATTAATTTAAAAGAAGTGTATTTTCTTTGTTCTTATTGGCTGGGTTGCACAATGTGCAGCCGGGTTATAGTAAGGTGAATGGCAGGTGTGTGTGTTAGTGGACAGTCATCCTTGAATAGCCTACTAATACATGATACGCATTGTCACCAATGTGACTAGATCTATGCTAAACGTTTGAGGTCATTGTACGATCATTCAAACGTTTTAGCGATTAGAATTTTAGGAAGATAATAATTCAAACCGGAACTTAATAATGTCGTAATGATAGAAAATAAAATTTTCGAGGATATAATGCAATGCACTTGCAAAAATACATTTATGGTCGCATTTAGCGAGTATTTCCACTTAATTTTGAACCCTGATAGGATACCTACTTTGTGTAATCAACTTCTCTCACACCTTTAATTGACATTCCTCTAGTTTTGTACAGTTGTTATGGACACATGGAAGAGGTGCATGTACTTTTTCAGAAATGATCTGATATTTTTCGAAAAATTTACATGTAGTTGAACTTAGTCATTTTTTAAGTGCTCTTTCAATAGAGGGTACCTACTTTGTGTAATTAACTCCTCTCACACCTTTAATTGGCATTCCTCAAAACTTTGTGCAGTTGTTATGCACACATTGAAGATGTGCATGTGCCATTTTGAAAGTGGAAATTTTTTCGAAACATGTTCAAGTAGTAAGCTACATGCTTGGAATAGACGTTACCTATTTTGTGTAATTAACACCACTTTGTACAGTTGTCTTGGACACATTGAAAATGGATATTTGTCTAGTTTTCCTGACATTTTTCTAAAAATTAACATATAGTTGAACTTTGTCGGTTTTTAAGCATCATTGGTACCTACTTTGTGTAACCAACTCTTTTTCTTCACAGCTTTTACTCGCTATTTTTTAGGCCATGTATATTTATTCCCCCCCCCCCCCCCCCCCC
>CAJDSM010060986.1:0-10848 GCA_903981925.1 Ostrea lurida | reverse complement strand
AAAGACCTTTTTTAATCAAATATTGTCAAGGACAATAACTCCTATGGTGGTAATTCCTTTATCTTATGTGTATTCTACATTGAATTTTCTAATATACACATTAAATATATGCATACAAAAAGGCGAAGTTAACATTGTGTTAAACGTAATCATAATCCCAAAAAACATATACAAAATCGAGTGTAGGGCAACACGGACCTCCGACAAAAGCGAAGGTAGGATCAGGTGCCATGGAGGAGTAAGCATCCTCTGCTGACCTGTCACACCCGCGGTGAGCCCTAAGTCGAAATAAAGTAAACGGGATTACCCGTAGTCAAATCTAGTAGGAAAATGAAACAAGTCAGTCAACATATGACTTACAAATAAGCAGTTTTTCTAAACTGTTAAACATTTGATATTTGTCATTTTTATTGTATCAAATTCTGTTTTACAAAAATCATTCAAAATATGCAATTTTCTTATGTTAACCAATACTTCTGTTTTTGTATGTCAGACATCTTAAAAAGGTGGCAATACACACATTTTCTTTCATAAATAAATAGATTAAACTATAATTGAGTAAAAAATAAATAACACATAATTGTTTAGAACTCCTTAATTGGGATAATCCTTAATGCCTTGACAGAATGGATTTAAAGTATAAAAAGAATATTAAAAACCCGTGTTAGGTTTATACTACCAAAGTACGTTCGTCCCATCTATCCTTCTGTGTTTCGTAAACCAGAAGTGATCAAAGAATTAGATAGGTTACATGAGGAATATGTTTTGGTTCCATCTGACAAAACTTGTAACAATATTGTCTTTCTCTATAAGGCTCATTACAACTCATTTTAAACAAAATTGGTATTAACTCCACATTTGGTAATCGTACTTATTCTCCTACTGCTCTTTCACAGGATGAAATTCTTCAAAATCATGTTTCAGTCTTAAACACATTTAATATTGCCGTACCTATACTGGATTCCAAAACTTCACCCAAAAAAACTTACAAAGAAAGATGCATTGCAGGACCTAGTAAATGTTTCACAAAGCCCCTGTCTTTAAAATACTCCTCATGAAAATATTGTTATAGTTGTGAAGGAGCAACTTCATACGTATTGTGAAACTACATATGCCAGAAGTGGTGTAAATTAAACGTGGATTCTAAAACACTCTTACTAAAGAAGTTTTAGTGAATTTGAATTTCCATAACCTTTCTCATATGAACAACATCAAAACATTGCCTTTTCAACACTTTACACAACTATTCCGCACGATAAATTAAAGACAAGACTTTTAAAATTTATAGACAGTCGCTCCTTCAACAAAAATGGAAAAAGGAAATATTCATATCTAGTGATCAGCCATTGAAAAAAAAAACGTTAAACTCCACTCTGATTCTACACACAAGTACTCTTAAATTGATAATAAAGCAATGCTGGAGTATCTTTGTAGTGTTTGACAATCAGGTCTACAAACAGTCCGCTGGAATTCCAATGGGCAGGAATTGTGCTCCTTTATTATCTGACCTATTTTTATATTCTCATGAGGCAGAATTCATTTAAAAGCTTCTACATGAAAAGAAGAAATCTCTAGCGGTGGCCTTTATTTCAACAATTCGATCTATTGTCGACATTTTGTATATTGATAATAATGATTTCCATTCATATGTCGATTCAATATATTCCAGCGAACTAGAAATAAAAAACACCACAGTCTTCCATGTCTGCTTCGTACTTGGATATTTTATTGAAAATTGACATTAACGGCAAACTAGCAACACAACTTCATGACAAACGGGACGATTTCAAGCTCCCTCCAGTCGCTAACTTCCAATACTTATGTGGCAATATTTAAGGAATGAAGCTAATTTTGAAATTAACATTGTGTCAAACGTAATCACAATCCAAAAAACATATACAAAATCGAGTGTAGGGCAACACGGACCTCCGACAAAAGCGAAGGTAGGATCAGGTGCCATGGAGGAGTAAGCATCCTCTGCTGACCTGTCACACCCGCCGTGAGCCCTTAGTCGAAATAAAGTAAACGGGATTACCCGTAGTCAAATCTAGTAGGAAAATGACAGTCTAACAAAGGGTATGAAACAAATCAGTCAACATATGACTTAGGGATAATTTGTAATCGCAAACAAGATCATTATAGCGACCGTAGAATTTGCGAAATGATGACTTTAAACGAGATTCGTTATAACCCTGCAGCATCAACTTTTTTGTTAGTAGTTGGCCTCGCTTTAAAAAGTCCGCATACGCAGAGCATGATATGATATTATACGATATGGTATGATATACAATATGGTATGATGTTATATGATACAAAAAGGCGAAGTTAACATTGTGTCAAACGTAATCATAATCCAAAAAACATATACAAAATCGAGTGTAGGGCAACACGGACCTCCGACAAAAGCGAAGGTAGGATCAGGTGCCATGGAGGAGTAAGCATCCTCTGCTGACCGATATGATATTATATAATAAAATCATATACAGTACCAATTTTGATGCCCACCAAGATGACGCATATAGACAAGTTAGTCTCTTCAGTGATGACTATAACAGCAAATCGTGTAAAAATCCGAAACAATGAAAGCTAACTTTACTAAAAGTGAACAATCGTTGTAGTGCCAAAGACTGGAACCAAATATCGACCTGATAAGAGCCTATGCTGAGGATTATCCTTAATTTTTGATATGAATTATTCTATTTACTATTTCTTGCACATTATAATACGAATATCGATATTTCAAGCTATAACAGTATACTTAGCAATGAGTTGTAGAGACCCTCTGGGGAACTAACCGAGTCAACCAGCAAGGCCTCGAAAACCAGGGTCATAATATATAAAATCATCGTACCAATTTGGTTGATGCACCAGATCCGCAATTCGCACAATTAGTCTCTTCATGATGCTTAAACCATAATGTTGTGAAATTCCGAAACATGATAAGGTAAAAAACACTTTATTAAGAAGCATCATTCACATTCGATTTTACAACTGTTGGTACTAATATTACCCTATATGCTTCCAATATTGTCGATGGAAAACACGCTTGGGAGCTATATGTATTGATTATGTTTTTATGTTCATATTCACCTTTCATAGATAGAAAGTGGATGGGTCGGGAAAAATATTAAAAAGATGTTAAATTTTTATAAAGGAGTTAGAATGACTTACGTTAATTAATCTAAACTTTATGGCGACAACATTTATTAGAGACCCCTTGTTTCCCCGACATATATAAAATTAGACATACTACTTACATAGTGATGAAACTGCAAATTCGATTGGAATAAAGTAACCACTTTGAGAGAATTCGTGTTACGCTTTATTCATGAGTTCATTACAGTACATTTTATCTCATAAATTATTCATATTAAAGATGACCCCTTTGTTAGTCGTTTGATTTTTCCATATTCTCAAAGTAAAAATGTAATCATATGAAGAAATTTTGCTATTTTCCTCCAATATTGAACCCAATCCATTGATATTCAAATAGAAAGGATAAAAGTGTCTTGAAAAATATAATTATGTCGTGTTATATGTTGGTGAGCAAATATAATCTCGATTTAAATAATTTTTATGCGGATGTCATAAACCTTTTTTCATTCATAGACTAAAATCGTATTAAAACTCTCGAACAGTAGACACGGTCGGGTTCCAATTGAGGAATACGCGTCAACTTTAGCATATAATATGTAGTAAGTTGTGCTATAACTGCCTTAACTCGATACTGTATACTGATATGCGAAAATCATAATCGATATTTTGTTTTTACTCTTGCAAAATTGCATAATTTAATTTTCACGTATTTGATAACGAAATTGTTATTGTCACAACAATATTTAAAACAATGGATAGCAACATTAGTTCTTTTTGGATCGTTCTAATTGGCATTCGTTGTATAGACAAATGGATAAACGGTATTGCAATATGCGATAAAAAACGAATACAATGTGCCCACGGTAATAATAACAGGGAAATTGAAATTTTCCTGCAATGTTGAATAGAATTTGTCATCATATTCCAACTAAACCTAACAAAGATCATGTTGTTACTTGTACCGTACTCACTTATTATTGTCTTATTCTCTGTAGTATTATGTCATTTTTATACTTAAACTTATAACTCATAAATGATTATGAGTACAAGATATATTTTTTTCTATTTATATAAAGCATTGAAGAATATCATAACGTTTGATCATGCCTTATTCTGTGTAACTTTAAATTGAACGCCTAATTTCACCTTTGATTCCTTTCACAATCGACTCACCATTATTTGTTAAGTTCCACCAATGCGAACATTGACACTCTTCAAAACCGTATATACCAACTGGTTTGCAACGTAACATCGCATTAATTGGATGATAAATTGTCTGTTCAATTGCAAAGTGAAATTAAGAGACAAGATTATGTGATATGTAAATAATAAAATACTATAAACTTAATTTATACTCATATATTTCAGGTATAGACTACAGAACATTCTGATTGTGGTACATAATATTATTTTTATTGTATATCTTCATTTTGTTGTTTACTTCACCCTCCTTCTCTCATATCTCTGTTTCTCATCTATACTCAATCTACTTCTGTATCATATGTACCTAAATGTATCACTATTTTATTTTTGACTTTCATACCAATTTTATCCTGGTGTGAGTGAATACAAAAAGGTTTGAACACTTAAAATTAGATGTCAAACGTAATCTCATAATCACATACAATAATATTAGAGGCATAACATGAGGTTGATCAGGTACAAAAACAGCCCTCCGGCTCTTATCGTGTACATTTGTAATAGCGAAGGTAGAGGAGAATCAGAGGCTCGAAATAGGAGGAGTAAGATAGATTCTCACCTCTCTTCCATTCTGACGTACTAGTGTGTTCCCTGAGGCTTATTCACACTATTACACCGCCCTGTGTAGCCCTTATCGGAAATTAACAGTAATGCGGATTGACCCACTAGTCAAAAATCTATAGCAAAGATTAACAGTCCACGGACAAGGGTAATGAACAAAATCAGTCAACATATGACTGTAGTGATAATTATGTATCGCAAACGCAAGGTCATTTATAGCGACCGGTAGAATTTGCTGAAATATGACTTTAAACGAGATTCGTTAAAACCTGCCAGCATCACTTTTTTTGATTAGTATTTGGCCTCGCTTTAAAAATAAATAAGAAACTTTGATAACCTAAAGCCTCATACGCTATAATGAATGCTCTTGGCTGTATCTAGACGATTAACCTAAGGAATGATTACTTGGTGCACACCATCCAACTTGTGAGCCAAGTATAGTAGGTTAATTATAGAACAACATTATGAAAAAAAGGATAAAGTTGACGATTTTTTGGCAAAGTTAATATTACTTTTGATCATTCGTTCAGTGTCTCCTTAGCGGCCCGAAGGTAACCACATTCGAAAACTTATGAATCCATCTTCTTATTGGAGCAGCAATCCGAACACCAGAGTATTATTGGATGAGGTGCTTATTATTGGTAATTTACGATTACGGTACTAACACATTGTCACCTTCGCGCTATGTACTGTTTACCGGTGCCATTTCTCCGCAAATATTTCGTGTTCAGAAGGGTTATAGAATATTTCCACGTCGCAGATAACTTGGGAATTTTTATTTTTGCTGCTATTTTTTTCTTTTCGTTTCTTCCTAGATTGAAGAACAGTAGTATTTTACGATATACAATATCTCGCTTAATCAGATACTACTGGATTATATTGGCAATTACAAGCTTGTAACTGTGTGCTGGGATTTTCGACCATTAACTATTAAAATACTAAAACACTATGTTTAATTCGCACAGGAATAAGATTCCGAGAATAACTATATATTACTTTAAGATATGTGTGTGAAAGCTTTATCACAAATATACATTCTAAGCTATCTGATTTATTGAGAGCCAATTTTCGTTGAACTAGACCGCTCATGCATAGCTCCCCTAAAAGTTTGACTCAATAAAACAGCTAGACTTTCCGACTTGGAAAACGGAAATGAAGATTAAATGCTTGGCCAACAGAGGGATTAGATATAGTGATATGTGAAGCCCAATGTTGTTGGCTCATTGTGCCAAAGGCGTAGATAACAATCTGCTCTGTTACATTTTGCCTTCTGCATACTTGTTGGTTTCTCTTAAATGCAGTGAGACAGGGAAAGTGAAATAAGATTGAATGAGCGTAGTAAATGGAATGGGATAACTGTCTGTGCGATAGAAAAAAATGTTGTATCGAATCCAAGAATCATTTCTCATCCAGTTAAGCGGTAAACAGCTTCAAATTTTGAAAATATATGATGTGGTGTGTTTACGTGCGTCATACATTCAATTTACCTTTAATTGAAACATCATGTGAAACAGTTTTATAAACAAAAAATGCATATTTACGAATTTTTTCCTAATTAGTTCTGTTATTCTTAAATTATACAATTATAAATGATAGCTATAGAAAACATACATTTTTACAAATAATTAAACATATAATAAATCATTATTGGAAGATAAATGCAACATGTTAGATTGTATTCATTACAGTATCTTGAATATGTGCATGGTATGCATTATAAATATTCATAGATAGTTTCATATCTTTATTTTTTTGATATCACACATGAGTATATAAATTGAAACTAAGAACCTTCAATACTCAACCGCTACTTAAGCAGTATCGTTGAACAAGCGTTAAATTTTTTCTGTCCGACAGCTAAAATTTAGATAAATTACAATGAGTCTTCGGTTTTTGCTATTGTTTTCTGACAATTTTATTCCCTGTGTGTACTGGTATTTCGGTTAGGTTTTTCGCAGGATTGGCTTCTCCATATCGTTTTATATAGCAAGTGGTTGGCAAATATCAAACCGTTGTCCGCCTTACCGATAGTTCTTCACCGAGTCTTTCAAGTTTTACCTGTCGTTTATTCACTAATGGTCACAGCGGAAGGATTTTGAAATGAATCCCCAGATTATGGATCCTGTAGGGGCTAGAGATTTGAAATAATTGTTCGGTTCTAACTTTTTTATTTCTTTATTCGATTTGCGAAACTGGTATTTAATGATTTATTGAATCTTTATCAGGTGGCGCACAATTTAAAATATGCAGCCGTAGGGCATGTTTTGGCCCCCTTAAGGGACTTCTGGAGCTTTTGAAATACTTAGAAACTAAAATGATTTTTTCTTCTATAAAGTTTGTAAGAATTATCTTCTTTGATTTTTTTAATAATGATTAATTGTCGCTAACCAATTATTAATATATCGTGTCACACTTCCGGCTTTTTCAATTTTCCGGTTCCTAAAAAGTTTGAATTGGTCCATTTAGAAAATTGAATTTAATGAAAAGAGCTATAATCTTTCACAATGTGTCGGAGTTGACGAACCTTTGCAATTTATTCAACATGTCTAAACGAACAAAAAATCAGCGATAACTACTTTATTATGCTATAATGTTTTTCTTCCAGAAACAAATCCCTGGAAATTGAAGCGTGTCAACATGTACTAAAAAATTACATTGATACCGAAATTATTTTTAATTGTATAGTTTTCTTTTATCTAACATTAAAAAGTATAGTTTTAAATAATGTGCATATATTTTTTATCTGTTTAAATATTTTTGAGAATTTTAGATTTAAATATGGAGTATTTAAATGCCTGTCTTAGTATTTTTGGTAGATTTAAATGTCTACTCACGAGTGTACATCACTCTTTAGAGACATGAAATTTTTTGAAATTGACTTTTACGATTCTTTGTTTTTTTTTTTTATAGTTTTTTGGCGAATATTTTTAACAATTTCTTTTTTTTTTCAAAAATATGGTTGAGGTCGAAACGCCTATATTTTTGTTCGGACAAAATCGAATTTAGTTATTATTATTATTCCTTTTTTCTGGGACATTACGGTCAGCGATTCTGGCAAATCATGTAAAGAAGTACATAAATTTTATATTTCATTCTTACGACTTTTTGGCGATGTGCAATGTAAGGATTTGGATCTTCCGGTTTTACTAACTTTCCGGTTTCCTAGCGTAAATAAATACTTTTTTGTCTTTGATGGCTCTCTTATTCATAGCAAGAATTTCGAAAATTAAAATACTTTATAAGTAGAGAGAAAAAAAAAAAAAAAAAATTTTATTGTAGCATATGCTCTACATGTTGCATTACACATGAGTAACTTGTAGCTTTATTACGTTTACGACGATTTTGAGATTTCAAGATTTTTCCAGAAAAGGGGGGTGCGTTATATACAAATTTTTCAATTTGGTTTGAAAGAGTTATTTGAGGCCGTTGTTGTATTGTTCTGATTAAATGAGTATTTGTATGTATTGTACGCGTTTAATCAAAAATTTCAGTATTTCCGGTTTTAAGTGAAGGGTTTGTACATTTTTTCTCATTGGGAGTTCAAGTGCATTAATCCAAGAACGTTGTCCGAGCTTACCGTCAAGAAAGTTCTCAACGGAGGTCTTGTCAAATTTTCCCTGTCGTTATTCCTATAAGGGTCAGAGGCGAAGGTAATTGTTTGAAATAAATCCCACAAGAAATTAGGGATCTGTAGGGGCTTAGAATTATGAAATAATCTGTCGGGTTCTAACTTTTTATGTTTTTATCGGATTTGCAACTGTTTAATGATTATGAATCTTTATCAGGCGACAATTTAAATATGCAGTTGTACGGCAACTGTTTTGACTCTTAAGGGACTTCGTGGGCTATGAATGTAGAATTAAATATTTTTTCTTCTAAAAGTTTGAAAAAGCTTATCTCTCTTTTATTTTTTATAAATGAATTATTGTCCTAACATTTATACGTAAGTCATGTGAACTTCGGGTTTGTTTATCACACTTCCGGTTTCTAATTTGAATGGTCTATCTAGAAAATTGATATTTTACGAAACGAGAGCTAAATTTCCAAATGTCCGTCGGAAAGATTTCGAACGAACTATCTGCAATTATACCTTCAGCATGTCTAACGACAAAAGAAGTCAGCGGTGACTAGCTTATTTATCTACTATAGGTTTTTCAGAACAAATCTGAACATGAAGGAGTTGTCACATTTACAAAAATAACAGATATCAACGACATTTTTTTTATTGATATTCCTTTTTCTCCATCTTTACACGTTTGTCTTTCATTAATCATCAGACTTATGTTTTTTTTTTTTTTGATGAATTTTTGGAATTTTGGTATTTAGATTATGGAGAATTTTAATGCTTGTCTTATATGTTATGGTGATATTTGAAATGTCTCTTTCACGGAGTTATATCTCTTTAGACTATAAATGTATTTTTCATTGACTTTACGATTGGATTTTTATTCTATTTTTTATGTTTTGGCAAATATTTTTAAGATTTTTCTTTCAAATACTTTTGAGGTCGAACAACGCCCTATTTTTTTGTTAGAGAACCAAATATTCAAGGTTGTTATTAGGGTTTTTCGACTTCGGTCGAAAAGACCTATTGTTATTGTGTTTTTATTATTATTATTATTTATTAGTCTTCTTTCTTGGACACATTACACGGTCGATGGGTTCCGGGAATTCTAATCAAGAGTGTAATGTAGACCATATATTCGCTTGTAGGCTTTCTGCTGTATTGCGTGGAAAATATATGCTTTTGGACTTCCGGTGTCTCTTATTGTTTCTAGAATAATACAAGAAATGTTTTCTATGAGACGCATATCTCAGTAACGTCGTGTTTGCGAATGAAACTTCGAATATAGATTATATCAGAAATTCTGTACTATGTTGATTCAAAGTCGACATTTCATCCAGTGTTTTTCCGTGAGTTATAAAGCTCCAAACATTGAAAAAAGGGGGTCATTTAGAAAAGTCCTTTTTGGGGCGGCAATTATTTCATAGACATACATTGTCTAAGGATGTCATTTTTTTCAAGCATGTGAGCAAGTTGTAAGTAACATTTGTGTTTTAATCCGGTTCTGAACGTCAATTTGGAAGTTTTGATAGGCGATTTCATGTTAGATAGACGATTCACGGTCCCGATTTCTTCTCAAACAGTTTTCAAATAAACAACTGAAAGTTTTACATGACAGTGTTAAAGTCACTAAATGCTGATGTCATGATTAGTTTTTGGACAGGCATCCAATAAAGTTTTGATGATTTGGGAAAAGTATGAAGATAAATTTTCCCATAAATTTTTATTTTAAATGCTCTCTCGATTGTGTTTCAGATATTGGACTTAATACAATTGCTAATACAATTTTATAATATTTGGTCCGTGGATCGCTTTGTGTTATTCCTTAGGACCTGTTAAGGACTACGAATGTTTACAAAGGGGGGTTTTATAAACTTTTGTATAAACAGTTTTTTTTCTGGCAATATTTTTTTGGGAAGATACTGAGTGTTGGAGTGCTCATTTTTATGCCTGTACCCAAGTATTAAGCCAATATCTCCATTTAATTCGGTTTTACGTCAATTTGCGATTTTTTGAATGGGTTTTTTTATTGTTAAAAAGACTTACGATGGCGTCCAAGTTTTCAAAGTTTTCTAAATATTATGCTGAAAATTTACAATTTAAGTTTTTGCTACTAAATGCTTGATATGATTATGTTTTGGGGCTGATCTTCGAGAGAATCGGGGAATTTCCGTTTTCAGTTCAAAAAGGGTTTGACAATAACATTTTTATTTGAAGAGCAATCTTCAAACGGTTTTGCGGAAATGAAGAGACATGTCCAGTACAATGTTAAAGGGATTGGTCGTGCCACAGTATCGTTGATCCTTAAGGGACTTATGGAGCTCAAGTGTGGTCATTCCTGTGCCAAAATCGGCGCAGAGTTTATCTTTCCCTCTGAAGTCTGTAGATCCGTTTTCCGCATTTCTTAATTTTTTGTAGACGTATGC
>CAJDSM010060978.1:0-17740 GCA_903981925.1 Ostrea lurida | reverse complement strand
GCAATAAGATTCATCAGCCGTAGATGTTCGACAAAATAAAGGTATTAATCGTTTTAAAGTGATTGATCTCCTGAGAAACTAACATGGAGCACACTTTTCGAACGGAATTATATCAAGCTGCAATCTACTCATTTAATCAGCAACATAATCAAAAGAACAAACACAGTGAAGAGAGATAACAAATCGCTGCAATTAACAACAACGAGGTTATGTACAAACCTGCCTTTAAATTCTTTTAACAATTCACTACAACTTAAATTGCTGAACTTATATAGACAGGTATGTCAAACGGGGTGGCGCCACATATCAGTCGCAGTATATGATTTTAGAGAGATCGGTCAGATTACTGCTGATCTGATACGAAACAAGTATCAAATATGTCACATAGTTGATTGAATGCAGTGGAGGAACAGACATGAGAGAATGCAGTAACCACTCGCACGATATTTTAGATTTTGGAACACAAGACACATTATCCAGGCATTAGTATAGTTTATGACCACAATATAGGAAAGCAGATAAAGATAATAGAAGCATTAATTCAACGCACATGTATGACACAGGCTTTTATGTTAGATACCACGTTACGTTTAATCACTGAGTGTATTCCAGAGATTTCGACACGCAATCCCCGAAGCAGGAAACACTATCTCACGGGGGATCGGTAAACCAAGGCCAGCAAAATAACACCGACCAGAAAGTGCCAGACGAGCGAAGATAGTCTTGCGCGAGAGATGTGAATATTAGATAAATGCTCTATGACCGAACAAGTCATTTAGGTATCATCGAACGAAAGTAGTTAACGTTGATTTGAAATTAGTCATATTTCTTTTATTCTGATTATGTAGTAAAGCGTTCTATCGTAGCCCGTCGCAATCGCATAAAATTCATGTCGATTGTATATCTCTCGAGATGCGTTTTTTTTACTGAACGACAACACAAATATGCCGGGCACTTTCTTGTACATATTGCCGGTTTGCCTATTCCCGGACCCAAGTTTGTATAAGTTGTTTTACCAAAGTCACTTTGTATAATCGAAGATCACATAAGCGAACTTCATCAATAGCGGCTACCCGCCAGCGACTTCACCAGTACGTTCCTCTTCTTTCTAGCTAGGTCCATACAAATCCCCTGTTTCACCTAATGTGCAACGTATTCACATGCAAAAATGTGTAAGTGAGTTTTGCTCGTGGTTCCGAGCAACAGCCTGAGTGAAACCAGACGAAATAGATTAATATTGCGTTCTCGCATGGCACCGTAGGCTGAAATTGATCCGATTGGGTCTTTTGTTAATTAAAAGAAAGTTCGGGATTCGGTCGGGTTGTTTCAAGCGATTATAGGCTAAGCCCCGGGATGATACCAAACCCTACCCGGCGCTTCCGGGCCGAGAATGGCCATCTAGCAACTATTATAGTGTGACAGCCTCGTAAAAATCGACCGAGTGGCGGAGTTTATAATCGCTATGTCTATGAAGAACCCAAAACAACAGAGTCTAGAATATTTACAATATTAGTTTTCACTATGTACATTCAGATAATCTCTAAGTGCATAATAACGCGCTCAGACTAACATATCGTGAAGCGAACCGATCAATGTATTTACATTCGCTTGTTTGAACATGTCACAGGTACATATGCACTGCACATTGTCCGTACCTCAAATAGAACGTATAAAGGGACAAAACGCTAAAAAAAGGTAGCGAATTGTTTCAGCTTTACTAAGGCAATTCTCGGTCATTCTTTAAGCATTGTCGTTTTATAAAATTATCACTCAAACTGACACAATATCAAAATTTTAGCTATATGTCGAGTTTTTAACTTAACATCGAAAGATATTGTGCCGACTCTGATTGCAAGCAAGACAATTTACACTGACAGTCACGCCGCAGCCCTAACCCTGTTCGCCAACATGTCAGACAATGGCACGTTACACATTGTTAGTTCATTACTACTACATCTTATATGTCTGAATCGTATGTATTTGCCTTCACTTCATTGCATATAAACTACAGCATACCGCATACTTTATCCCTCGCCCACTTAAAGCGTTCAACACGCGTTAGGGCCCGCTTTTCAACGGCGGAATCGAACGCATTGATTGCGACGTTAGGGTGCCCAAATATCGGTTTTCTTTAGACTCTGCAGGAATAACCCTTTTGTTGATGATTTAGACCACGCATAATCAGCCCCGTAGTAGTCCCTTCTCATAAATGTGTATTTGAATAGATATGATATTTTGACATATAACTATGACAACCTTTATTTGAGATTAAATGAAATGGTCCCTGGGTATGATATGGGTGACATAGCTAGCGGGGCTTTGTATGTTATATAGTGGAAATTCCTTCATTAGACAGTGTGCCGTCTCTTTACCCGCTGGCAGAAAAGTCTGACCGAGTTGTGCAGTCCTTTTGCAATCGTTTGTTCATATGCCCCGGGTCCGTGGGGATGTCCAAAGTTTTAATATGTGTTGTAGGAATTGACTTTAATTTTATCCAATAACACATTAGTGCCCGCTCTTTAGATGCATAGCCCTGATGAAGGTCCTCTTATCATGTCGCATATTGATGATAAAGAAGACAGGTGCCTGGTCTTTGAGTTAATCATAGGACGACCATTGTAACGCGCATTTAACGATGATGATAAGACACGGCAACATCCATCGATAGACCAAATAGTTTAGGGCGTGATTTGATGATCATGCTATAAAGTTATGTACTAATATCAGGCATACTTAATAATCCAGCTTTCTCCAAAGCTTGACCTTTTTGCTTCAGAATAATGCTAACCCATATGCATATACAACTTCTCAGATTATATCGGATTTTATCTTCATGCGGACCCTAGGAGTCAAATGGATTAGGCCCGTCTACGTGTCAAAGAATTAATATGACACTGATGGGGAAATCTTCGACAAACCTTCTTGGGCAGAAAAAGCAATAGTATATTATTTGAGTTCCTGGAATGATTGTGAAGTCTTTGTTAGGGGTTAGACACAACACTGGACAAGCGCGAGGACCGCCACGCGATTCATAGTGGACTAGCATGCCGTACTCGCAACGTTATGGCTACCCATGACGTATATTGCGCGCATATATTGAGAACTATTCTCTGGGTCGTGAGCACCTCTAGCGTTATACATCCGGAATTCTAAATAGTCTTACCTTTTTTCTTTCTCGATTGGCTAAATCTTCAGTTTGAGTGACCCAATTTCGATATACTACCCGAGCAAGTAGTGTCGGCACATACTGGAGTCTGAGTTTTGATAACACATATGATGTATCTCCCGATCCATATTAAGTAAACTTGATTTTTTTTAAAATCATATCTGACCGACAGCCAAACGTATACGGTATACTCAGAGCTCACTTAGATGCCCTGGGTCTCTGTTTAATTTCTTTTAAACCAAATGAGACAGAAAAGCTGTTTTTGAGTTATTTTGGAATTCAGGGGATATTTACTATACCGGGTCATATACCTAGGAGATCCAATTTTGAAAGTTTGGTGGATTTTTAATTTTTATCCCCCATGATCCTTAATAAAGAAACAATATTTTTCTGTATGATAGTCTGGATGAAATCCATTATTATTCCGAAGATTATTACACACAGGGCCAGATGGGGGGCATAGGATCATTAATTGATATAATCTTCTTTGCACCCGCCATTTCCATGTTATCACATCATCCTTGGGGAGATTTAAATCTTTGGTTCCTTTGTGTATTTTGTTCCGTTTAGGATATTATCGTATTTGGGCCTACATACACATTTGTTGAAGGCTACACAATTGGTTTAATCCTACGGTTGATGGCATCGGGTTATTTTTTGCGTCGCACCTGCTGTAACAAGTAACGCCGACTACCTAGTGTAGTACGCTCAACCCAATGTTATGGATAGCGTAAAATGAGTCACAAAGACCTCTTCCCACTTAATGCGAGTTGTTCAGCCTTTTTTCCCGAAGCCCTACCATCTATTAGTCGTAGTTAGGGTTCCCATGTATCTTGCCCGCAATTCTACCAAAAAAGCGATCCGCTGACCCTCAACTAACATTGCGGACGCCAACCCGCATCCTTCTTGCGCTGCTTTCACGGAGTGATGCCGAGATCAAGCGCACCGTATGGAGCGAGCTTGATTCATAGTGATTGACGATCCGGGTCAAGGAAATTTATAAAATGCCTAATCAAAGGTATGTATGATTCCGCATCATGGTCCAGAGAAACTGTCAGAATTCTTACGAGTTGATCGTTTGAATGGATAGATTCAGAATTTGAGGGAACGTGATTTGATGGCTTAGGAATTCAGTTTGACTTGTGTTTGTGGGATTTTCCTTGACGAAATAATTTATTAAAAGCTTGTTTTATTATTCTTATTGTGCTATATTCTTTCTTCGTTTATGTTTGAACTAAAAGGTCTATGAATTTGTAGAGTGTTTACTGAGTTCATTGTTTGTACGGATATTGGTTCATAATTGTTTGGTTATTTTTCTTTGTGTCAATCGTCATGGAATATATGGGCTTTGTTATTGTTATCACAACATTTATCCTTTATTTGTTACCTAAATTGTGAAGAATTTTCCTTCTTTAGCCAACACTTTAACAGTATACAATTTTAATTTTTCTAAGTCTGTCCTTTGGAAGTATTTGTATAACTATATCTCTAACACGAAAAACTTTTTTTCTTGTTACCAAACATTCCTAGCGCTGGCAAATGTTATTTAATCTCTCTTTTCTCTTGGTTTGTGTGGAGAGGTTGCTGGATATAACTGATGTGTTCGTGTTTCTAGAATTGTTTTGTTGTGGTAATAAGTGTTTTGTTTAAACATTGATTAGTTTGTGTATAGATTTCAGTGATTTAAGTTTATCGATGATTAATATATGTTCTATGTTTGGGTTTTTGTGTGATAGGTGATGTATGTTCTATTGTTTTTGTATACTTAGACTTACGATGTGTTTTGGTTATATGATAGATGCCAAGAATTTGAATAAAATATGTTTGACGTTGAGCTGAGTAGGTGTGATCGATCGATCTGATTTTCATGATCGTCTTTGTTCTCATTCGTATGATACTCGTCTTCTGGCCTTCTAGATTTTAGAGAATTTTTTGGTTATCATAAAATTACGTGTTTAAGATTTCCCCATTTTTTATGTGACAAAACATTTCAGCCTTTAATGTTTAATCTTGTTTTGTTGGTCCATGAATCTTTATAGATTTCAACATTTTCTTGCTGTTGTCTGTTAGGCTTTATTCATACAATTTGATTAATCTCTCTCACTGATTCACCTCTTTCCGAAATTTCATGATGACAGATGTATTTTGTAAGTGTTGTCCTTGATGTTTTAATGAATTACTCTTGTTAAGATTTTATGATCTATTCCTTTGATATGTGAGATATTACTTGAACCAAAGTGGCTCCCTGATCGAGTCGGAATTTCGGTCTCAGGTTCTGTGCCACCCAGCGATTACACTACAGATAGTTAATAAATGTATAATGTTCCTTGGCAGCTCGATTAGAAGGAGATGCCGGGGTCCGTCAGGTATACCTATAACAATAATAAAAAAAAAAAAAAACAAAAAAAACCGGATTTCCCGTCGAAGTAGTGTGCACGCAGACATCATTGCTAAAAGGTTGTAAGAGAGTCCTGTTTGTGGCCTCAGCATGTCGTTCAATATGACATTTCTCACGGGAGATACACAAAGCTTACTGTGCATAAATGCCTACAAGGAGGATCTGTATTGTGATTCGAAATTGCCTGTGGTTTGGAAGATTTATGGTGTAACATGTACTGATCTATTTGTGCCCCGCTGTACCCTGTTGAATAATCT
Source organism: Ostrea lurida (assembly GCA_903981925.1). Lineage (NCBI taxonomy): Eukaryota > Metazoa > Mollusca > Bivalvia > Ostreida > Ostreidae > Ostrea > Ostrea lurida. Next base: position 11,919 of record CAJDSM010060978.1, on the reverse strand, counting down.
GAATAGATTGACTCTCTTTCAGGATTTTTAGATTAACTTTTTTTTCTGTCCATATGGTTCTTGAAGAATTTTTAGATGCTTCTATACTGGATATAATTTTGATCTGTGATCTGTGATCATGTACCCTGGTATGATGTATGTATCTGTCTCCAGATTAAAGGAGCGTATCATATAGATTGTTTCTGGATCCTGTCTGGAAAGAAGTTTGTTCCACAATGGCCATAGGCAAAATTATCAACGGTGATCTAGTCGTGGTCTGCTAAAGCTAGTATATATGTGAATGTTTTTGAAAAAATTAGTTGTCCTTAATGATTCTGGAGAGAACTTTTATGCAAAACTTTGACCTCTATTTGCCCTCTCGGGGATATGATCTGAATTTATTTGGATCTTATCTATTCTGAGATTTTATGTCGCAATGGTGTTCTGGAGACATTGTTAGGAAATTATCTCCCGTCTATATATTTCAGTACTGTATATCATATCTTGATCCGACCCCCGGGTATGATTTAAAAGATTTGATTGATCTACTGAAGGAGCTTTACTTAATAATTCCGACTTTTGGCATTGTTCTCAGGTTTCCCTCGTGTACAGCACATATTCATTTAAATCCATATAATCCTTATCTATGGCCCTACCCCAGGGAGGTAAGTTTGTCCATGTCTAGGCCAATTATCAAGTGAGGTTGGATTCCATTTGTGATCTTCATGGACCCTGGTTCTTGAAGAGATTCCAACCTTTTCCCTATAGTATATATGTAAACATGTTTTCCTTTGCAATGTAGACCGCTTCGTACCAGGGTATGTAATCCACTATGTGATACAAAACTGCAATACTCTATTCCGGAAGCTTTAATAATGTAGCTTTCTGACGTGGTTACTGTAGGGAAGAAGGATTTTTTAGTGATAACACTTTCCATAAATACATGTATCACTTTAGATTTCCTATTAGGGGGGGCCAATGTACCCCAGGGTATTGGATTTACACAAAATGATGTCCTTACCTCTTCATGGAGTTATCTATGTTCAGTTTCTGTTGGCCGACAGTGGTTCATGAGAGAGATATTTATATGACTTTCACTATATGATAGGGCCTTCATCATTTATGACAGCCGGTATTAGCTTTCAGGGATCATATTGAATTTTAGTTAATAAGAAAGTTGATGTCAATATTAATTCTCTTAAAGTACATATCTGATTATGAGTTTCAGCTATAAGGACAACGACGTACTTCCAGATTCAATTCAACAGAAGTGAGTTGTAAACCGTCTCCCAAGAATTTAAGTGAATACGAAGTATTTATAGCCTGAGTGACCGAATCGCCGTTTGCCCTGCTAAAGTGACACGCGAATTAAGTATTGATTTTGTAATTATTGGTATAAAACATTATATATTGAATAGCTAAGAGATCAAAATAGAAAAGTAACGAACTTTGACCACACCGTTTTTCTGCCTTCGATGTTGTGGAACGTCAGTAGTGCTTGCCCCTTTCAAATCGTACTCCTTTGTCGGAGGAAGGAGAAATTTCGCAAGTAGACCAAATTTGTGTTCATACTTCGATTGAATTGAATTTTGATAAAAGACATTATTATACAAATGAGTGGTTAACGATATGAAAACAGCACTTGCTCGATATTTGTTCTTAGTATCTACTATTGATTCACGATAAGTTGTTGCCATTGTTATATTTTAGGTTTGTAATGAGGTTATCCGCATTTTATACCTGTCTTGTATTCATAGCGTAGAGTACCGTTCTGTAGTTCAGATGTTGTGGTCTGGGCTTTTGATTGCTTTCAATGCTCCTACTATCCTATTTTGCAAATTCAACGGTCCAGCTGCAATTATCACAACTGATTTATAGTTCCCGTTCTGGTTGTGTATCTTGTTTTTTTCGATATTAGTGTTTTTTCTGTGTATCTGGCGTGAAAGTTCAGCTGTACTTGGACGCGTTTTAGTTATCTCTCGTTCTGTTGGTCCTGATACTAGCATGATAACGCTGACGTTACAGATTTAGGTCTACTGGAAATTTGCATTAGTTCGTTGATGATGCATGATATCTCTCCACGGGTTTAGTACGTAAATTTTCTCGAGAAATATTTTCCTCCCTGACTCTATCTAGAATATATTCGGCTCTGTATGCTCTCCTAGACTCATTTTTCTAATTTCTCCATCCTTTGGAATATACATCATGACGATAATCAATCAATTCGCCGCCGAAAATTTGAGTTCTTGTGTCTTTTTCTCCGTTTGTTTTTCTGCTGTGAAATGCGCCTCTGTTTGACTGTAGCGTAGTCGTGTACATAGCTGACTAATTGTACTTTAGGATTCGATGCCCATTGTTGATCTGCACTATCTCAGAAGTTCCGCACTCTATCTAATTAGATACGTAGGTTTACAATGGTTGGCTAGCATCAGTCAAACTACATCCTCCACGGTTAAGGCATGAGAGATTTGTATTTGTTAGCTTTTTTACATACATGTTGAAGTAGGCAATCGTGAAATAGCCTTACTGCGGTTTCCGTTTTTGAGTTATGGACACATACGCACGTCTTCATATACTCCAACAAGCTAACTTAGGATATGGCCAGTGTCGTTTTTATAGTTCTGAGGTTCAATGACTGCACTTGTATTCAGGGTGTGCCAATCGATGTACTAGGAATGGTGCTTCTTAATGCACATCTATAGAACAAGCTTGCAATTGCTTTCGTGATTCGAGTGTTTTATCCCATAGCTTAATATTGCTACGTTCGCACAGGATAAAACAAAAACAAAGCTGAAGATTGAGCATCATGCCTTGAGTGGCTTGCTCTATATCTCGCTTGAACTTTGTGATAATGCATACTGGCCCGGCCTTACTTCTTTTAAGACTTTAGCCGGTAACCGCATACTGTCTTTGAATAGGGCGGCGCACAAAATCTCTCGTCAAAAGAATTCTGTTATAATTGTCGTAGTAATGCAAATCCGTCCATTAATTGTTAAGTAGTGGCAAGTCTCGGACGATATGGAACATTCTTAATCCGACTACAATCATTATTGGAAAGGCGGGGAGGCATTCCGCCTGTGATGCCTCGTTAACAAGCTTTTCCACCTCTGTGAACGTGAGCCCTTTTGTCGTTCTACTTCTGACAAGGTACGCCAGTTCGTCGGGGTAAATCTCGTCACGCACAAGGTGCATAGCACAAACTCTCGATTTTATTAATTTTAACAATCCGAAGTGAACGGATGTCAACGCGAAACCCTACCATTCAAATTCGTCTATGTTCGCTAAGGATCTTTTATGTTGCATTTTAGTCACAATTTTCCTTGCCTTATTGTGTTTCTCGGCGCAGTACACCCATCTTCGGTGTCCGCTGGAGTGCAGGACTCGAAAGTTTTCCGCTCTCTCACTACGCGTTGATATAGTTTAATAATAGTTATGCTGGATGTCGTCTCTAATTCTGCAATCCGCCGGAGTGATATGTGAGCCATCTGCGGCTATGGTCTAAAGTTATAGCTATGTGCGGGGCGATAGTTCATGGTAGTATCTTTTCAATTGGCTAGCGCTCAGCGTCGCTGATTTCGCTGGTTGGATGCGCACTTGACCGACTCTATAGAGGTCTGGTCATATGATCCTGTCGCGCACTCGCTTACTTCTCTGGTAGCACTTTCGTTTGGGGAATTTCCTATTTTGTGAGGCTTATTGCTCCTCGCAGTTTTTCCTCATCGCTCTAATTTTGCCAATTTTTATGCTGTTGTGCTACTATTCTATCCTTCTAGTTCCATTCGCTCTATTGTTCAAAATCCAACCAAACTCTGTGGATTTAGTCAGCATTTCAGTGTTTCATGTAAAGACATTCTTGGTACTCCCATTAACATTCGTTCCTCTGCGCGCTTAGGTTATATACCACACGGAACTCGCCGCATTGGCTTTTTATTTACGCACGTCTATCGGTCGCTTGACTTGAGCTTTTTCTAGTCCTCAAGCACAATCGCTACCAAGCATTCTGTTTCGAGTAAGAGATAGCGTTCTCCTCTAAGCATTTGTCCATGCGCTCCTTTCTAAAATCAGCAGACTCATTATCTTTTACTAATATACAACTAAGAATAAGCAATTTCTACTATTTTTGGTGTAACATGTCGTCTTTGGTGTCCGAAGGGGTATGTTTAAATTTACGTAGTCTTATGGGGCAGTACTGTTTATGTATGCGATAAGTTGTGATAATTTAGATTTCTCTCTATTAGTACCTGTTGAGAGCATTCCGCGATCAACTATGCGAGATACGCCGTATAAATCATATATCCCTCGTATATTTGAGGGACCCTGCAAAACGGTATTAGTGCTCAGTTACGCTTTTTTTGGTTCACCGGTTCAGATCACTTATTCCGTCGGATTTTGCGCGCGACTTAACGGTTATATGTGTAGTGACTTGGCGGCAGTATACTCCACTTTGGAAGTTAGTCTGTCCCCTGTGCAATCCCCGGTCTGGCTTTGAATCATGTGTCACTACTCACCAAGTCTTCTATATATTATCGACTCTCATCATATCTGCTTTCTTGCTTTCCTAGGTATATCCTATGCCGTGTGCAGCGTCCACTGGCATTACCTTTCTATTTAACCAGATTAAGTATAACCGTATTTGTATAAGAATTATACTCTTTAATCTCGAACCCTGGGAGGTACTGTTTAGCCGAATGACCCTACCTTACAAGTGTTATGAGTCCCCTCCTCTCGCCGCTTTATCTGCGAGAAGTATTATGCCACCCTCATCATGCAAAATCTTTTTTCTTTATGTGAATATTTAAATCCTATTTTTACGGTTATTACCCTAGATGATAGGACATTTGTGTTAATATGTCGATCCTATAATTCGGCTGCACTAAAGTCAAGCCCCCCCCATTTGGACCATGATCCAGATATATGTCGCGCTTGCACTGTGGCGAAACCAATTTTGACACTACTTATAATCTGCGGATGCAATTTTGTCCTCATTTATTCACCATTCTCATATGTTTGTCGTCCCTCACTATTTACCGCGAATTCTCGAGTCGCCAGTAAAGTATGATAAGCATGTTTATATGTATTACGAGGAGAGTGCCAGTGGCAGCTGCAAGACGCAGTTAGTTACTTTCAGTAACAGCCCCCCCCTCCCCGCTCCCCAACCCTACACACCACAGCTAAGCGACAAGAGTCGAGACACACTGTAGCTATATACGCTTTTTAAAATGCCTCCACTAGCCTGACGAATAGATACAGCGAATTTCTAACTTTACAACTAAGTGATTCTGTGATTCATTACGCTGTGATTATCTGATTTATATTCCTGAAACCTTGCGATCAAGCTGATTTAGTAGCTTGCCGTTTAAATAGATTCCTTGATTACTGCAACAGAGGTAGTGCGATCTTTATCCCAATCGACCCCATAGGCTGAGACCTTATTCCAAGGAATTTCTCGGAGGGAAACGACATAGGCAGGCGAGGCTCCTGATAGAAGAGAAGTAGGGAACGCATCACCCACGAGCCCTTTCAATGTATTGGAGAATGAGAGAGGGCGGGGTCCAGGAGCGGTAAGGCCTGAGCGTGATATCCTTGGTTTAGCTATTTCATGTTACCGCTTTTCAGAGAATATATAATGGATATATATAGTCCTTAATCTTATGAGTATTTGGTTTTACAATCCACGAGAGGAGCCGACCGATCAGAGGGCGGTGTGTGAGTGAAGATTGGGTGAGACCTGGGGCTGAAGGGAAATAGCATGTATTCCGCCTAATAGTCTGAGTGGGGGTATTTATAAATCAGTTAGCTAGAGACGATAACGTGAGTACTTGTCCAAGAGGGATGAAGGACCAACCAAGGCTTAAATGTATGAAGATTTCACTAGATGTTAACCAAATCACACGCATGATGCGGGACATAGCAAGAATTAACATGTGGGTTGTTTTGGACCTTTTGCCAGGTGGTATGGCAAGCCCTGTGCTCACCCCAGATAAGGAATGAGTATTACGAAACTTTCGCTTTCTGCAGCACGAAGATATGAATGTGGGGTTTTAAGAAAAGCATGACTAGGTCAGTAACAGAGGCGCCCATGCCCGTCGAGCAACCAGCATAGATATGAGATTACAAGCCTGAAAAGGGAGTCAGGTAATCATATTTAAAATGCAATTCCCTGTTTTCAGTGCTTACAGCGAGCTCTTATTCTTCGTTAGATTGTACCAGATAATATCTCATTTAATTATTTTATATTGTATGATAGTGGCGTTTCGCTGCTGCATGCAAGTTCCGTTTTTGTATGATGTATTTTCTACGTATTTATCGTGTTACCTGGTCATGCAATGTTTTCCACATCATGTATGGAGCGACTGCATGTATTACAGTATGTACATGTATGTCACCGCTCATGAGTGAGGAATGTCGGTTATTGTAGAAATATCGGTCATTGACGAATTAAAGAAAAATTTAATGAATAAATTATTCAATGTTGTAGATTTGAATAACAGTAAATACCTCGATCTCGAGTCTAGGTCTTCGGAAGACATACTTGAGATATACGGGGTTCGATGGATATTCCAATTCGATCTTCAACTTTTTTGGTAAGGTGAGAAGTTTGATGAATCGGCTGGATTGCGTCGTATAGATGCGCGGACTTTAATACAGTATTACTTACATGAACACACGATAAGACACGAAACGACACGTATAAGATAGAGTTCACGCACGATCGCATAGAGATCACACGCCCCCCCCCCCCCCGCCCCGCCAGCGATCGTATAGGCGATTAAACGCATATCTGATAAGGGAGAAACTGATAACGTTGGATCAGCATAGATCCTTCAATGCAAACTAGCGGATTAACGATATCTTCCGAATATAACGGAAAACTTGATCGAATGTGTGCTCATTTAGAGGCAAGTTTAGACGGAAGCGACACAATTTTGTTCTCGCTGACTATTACTATTCGAAGTTGGCGTTCCATTTTGTATGGTTGGGTAAATACATCATTCATAGGGTTTCCAATTCTTTTAATATTACATAAAACGCATATCCGAAAGAAGTATTTCTATTTCCAAAGATCATGTAACATGTATGTGAATACTATGACTGTAACTTTCTGTAATATTTAACGAGATTCGAAGTATTTTTCTTGTCCAGATGCGAAGTTTATTAAATATGAGGCATTTGATTCGACTCAAGCGACTCTTGTCACTATCATGAAACTTTAGCCCACATGTAGTAGAAAAAGCGTTTATGGTTGAATTCTTCAATACTGACTGAATTAAGCACGCTTAGGATAACCTTAGCAAACAGACTTTTTGTGTCAGGAGATGATTAACTGTATAATTTCATGCAAAATTGGATTTTTTCTTGACATATACGTAGAAGAGACCTCGGCCGTGTAGCCTACTTCATTGCAACCTTTATGACATGTTTTATGGTTTAATAATGAAGGATTTTTACTTCAGCACAAATAAGCATTTCATGACGATTTCTAAAGTGAAAACTGGAACACCTATTAAAAAGATCACATTTTCCCTGAATATTGAATTATGTTGACTGCGTGTTAGATGTTGGAACTGGTGTGTGTAATATTAAGCCCCTAGCTTTTTGTAATCGTTCATAAATCAACGACTTAGACTACTTCCCCACTTTAATTATAACCCTCCTTTTATTCTGTACATGAATCAACAAAATTAGCTCAGTTTCCCTTTTTCTCCTTCGGAAATCTATATTTGTAAATTAATCCAAATGGCGAACCTAAGGGGGGGGGGGGCCAATCTTGTCATTTGATTGAGAGATACATGCAAGCTATTTTAAACAGTGGATGTTTGGCGTGTTTTAAGGCAAACGGTAAAAATAATTCTAGTAATATAACGTCCTGGGTATAACGTTTACATCGTGTTTCAGAATTCCTCTTTTTATGGTGTCTATCATCTGGTAATGTAAAGTAATTGTGACTTAAATTTATGCAGACTGTAATATTATTCTGAAAAAAAAAATTAATTCGCTGGGATGCAAAATAAAATCAAGTAATATTTTGTGTGTGGCGATGAGGGCGGTAGTGAAACTTCAACCGTTCATCAACAGTTAAAACTACGAAGAAATGAATCTTTATTTTTTCGGTATGCAGTATCACTAATATTTAAGACGGTAAAACTTCGGCATGATCGAAAAGTTTGACTGTCTAAAATCTCGGTTGAACTAACCGCATATAACCACATAAAAAGATAACTATAATTATTTTTATCAACATAACTTTTTAGATTTAATAACCTAAAAACATAATTCCCGTTAGACCTTATTGTGTATAGTTCACGGTATTTGATCGAATAAATCACTTATCAATTTCTAGACCAATGAGGATCGGCCTAATGATCACGTGCAATAAAATAAATAGTATGTAATTTCCGCTTCACTCACTGTACATGTATGTACAAATAGAGCACTATTACAGCACAAATTCGCGCCCAGTGTCCCGCCTTGGGATGCCAACACTCTCTACCTTTTGAAAATTATCATCTAAAGTGTGAATTCAATGTCGCTGGAATGTTTTGCTATCAAAACACGGGTAATACACCAAAACCTGAACAAGACGCGCACGCGGTCCAGGTATAGCTGCGAATATACAGGTACAATAATTACACATGCAATTTCAAAAAATCGGGAAGAAAATTAAAATAACCTTTATTAATCCTTACTACTAGTAGAATTACTGAGGGTGCTTTTCAATTTAGGAATTGCCCATTTCTCTAGTAGCTGAATTTACAATCATTTTACAGCAGCCAACTGTTCCCTCGGGAAAATTGGTCTTAATTTACTGTCTCTCATTATGTTTGCACGAATCACTGCCACTCCCCAGTCTTAAATGTATGATTGTGCATATATATACCATTTCTGGACAGACTAAAGATTTCATTTATTCTATTTATTTTATTTATTGTATAGTCAGCTTAGTTTTTTTCTCCTATTCTTAAAAATGCTTTTAGACAAAACGAATGAAGCTTTCGAGAGTATCGTATTTTCCTTTAGATTTAAATTAATGATCCGAGAGGTTCCGAAGAACCATGATACGATAAACGGAAAATCCTGTATACATGTACACACAACACGATAATGTAGACCTGTGCAAAATCGTCAAAACATATTGTAAAACAGATTAACTGTACACGATACAAGGATTGACAGCATAATACGGATTAGATACACAGCAACAATAGAACACGATAGGAATAGTCTAGATAACGTTCGTACGTATACCCCTTCCTTAGTATCATTTTCTATATCCAACGTTACCACCCAGACTGCTATCATTCATCCGCATGAGATTCTCTGTGAAGTCCATCCCGTCAACGTTCAATGCTCTATGAATGCCTTGAATGACTTGTCAACCGACTTACCAGGAAGTGAACTCATGGGAATAAACCTGCCGAAAGATGAGCTGGATGATGAACAGATCTATCGGATATCTGGTTTACTTAAGCAGTATGAATAACTTCCTATCGAAGATCTGAAATGACATTGGCCACAAATACCTCGACTTTTTTAAGCACGTATAAGAATCTCCAATTATAAAACAAAGATACAAGAAGTACCTTACCTCTCTATGTATCCAACTCCCTCAAGTGCTCTTGATGTCATCTTCTATATCACCACGTCTTCTCCCTTTCGTTGGCGTTGTATCACCATTATTACTTCCGACACAGTCGGCTCATTCGCCTTTTACATCAAAAAGTGCTGGTAGTCAAGAAAGAAGAGTGCAAACTCCCGGCCTTTGCCAGTTGGTTTCGTTACTTTTTCCCTCCATGCTGACGCGTACTCGCGTAAACTACGAAGCGCGCTATCATCAGATTAGAGCGGATTCAGAGAGAGAGTGCTCATAAAGCAATGATGTCATCATCAGCCTTTTTTAGTCTATGCGGGTCTCCTTCTGAGTGATGCATATTTACGTCATGTAACACGATCAAGCAATCGGCGGGCGGTCCTTGAGCGCTCGCTTTGACGCACTCGCACACGTTGAAACCCAAGGAGACACGGTCGTGTTATCAGAGATTTACTATCGTGTGAGGAAAAGCAAAAATGTCGTTGTAGGAAGACTCATGCAACTCTTGATATCATCTAGCTGACTCATCTACCTAAGCACTGTATCTCTTTTGCCCTAATAATCATAATCGTTGGCTCCTCGATACCACCGATCCGCCAGACGAGACGCATCATTCCAAGAACTGCCGTTGTATGTGTCTGCCAATTCGATATGCGAACTGCTCTGACACGCAAAAGCTCATCATCTGAGTCGTCACACACAGTATCTTACACACCCGAGTAGATCCACACGGTTTCAGCAGCATATATATTATAGCTTCCCCTTGTGTGAACCTATAAAAAGGATGTTATGAATATCATATTCTACTGCCTATGCAGATACAGATTAAATTAGCGTTAGGTGCATCTCTTCGTCTCGGGAGCGAAGAGCAGTTGAATGGAGAGTCCGCGACAGAAAGTTGAGAAGTGATAAGATCGGGGCAGTATCTCCTACTCTTTCCAGCTATGCAATATCAGGCTGAGTAGATACGTGCCCGGGTGCATATTATGCTCTTGGTAAATTTATGGAGGTGTTTCAGATCAAACCAACAGGGAAGTGGTCTCGTTCTAGAGGCCCTTGTCGAGAGAATGCGCGCTCGTCTGGTTCATGGCGGATCTACATGCATTCACAGATCGTCTCTTAGTCCGGTTTCGCGTAGGGTCTAGTCAGTCTAGCCTCTCCTTACCCAATTTTCGCAGCTCCTCGTGCCTGCATCACGCGGGTATTTACCCGAGCTAGTCACACACCAATGATCCCGAACAGATCCGCGTATAAGCTCCCAGATGTTAAAGGGTTTGGACTCAGCAGTAAGCAGCAGACGGGTGGGACTCCATTGACCCGAGAGAGGCCGTAATGATCGCTCCTCTACACGTTGTGGGGGACTCGTGCTATTTTATATATTTTTCTCACGTCTAGGTACACGTTAATTGTCTCGGATCGTATGAAGCCCCAGTTGGTATTAACTGTTCGGTATTTGTAAGACTTGATAGTCCTTTCACCCTAGAAAACGTTTTCTCACCGGTGCTGTACGTCTCCCCTATTCCTCCCCTCCCTCCCGGGAGGCACTACGTGTCCTATCACCTGGTTTCTGCACGCATGGGTCTCGGCGGGCTGACGCGTTCGCGGGTCCTCCTGCTCCCGGCTTCCGTGTTCTGTCTCGTCGGCTATAGATTCTGGAGACTCATTCCTGCTGTCGACTGCGAAATCGCAGACTCCCCCGTAGTGATCCATCCTGGGCCGCTCCTGCTGTCGTCACGCATGCTAGAACTAGTTCCCGGAGCCAGGTCATCGCTCATCTGCCGCTACTCGTCACACAACTTAGAGAGTATTTATACCCATTAGCTTAGTTTACACCCTACACCACGCTACAGCTCGGTTCGTGTTGGTAGTATTTAATTGACGGCTGGGGAACGTGCGAGTTCACATCCACACGCCTCCACAGGCCCGGCCGAGCCACGTTGCGGCGCTCTCTCGCATGCCGATTCTCCCTTAATCCCCTCGCGCCCGACTAAAAGCGACGTGAATTCCTCTAACTTAGGATCGTTTTGTGCCCTGCTGGTCGACAAGTGCCTCGGATTCACCTGGGTATGAAGGTCTAAATTTCTATATTAAACTTGGATCCAGCTAGGGAAATGATTTAACCTTTAATCTTTAGCGAGGATCTACTGTGTAACTGAAGACTGGTCTCTAGTTCATGGGTCAGTGCGGAGTGAGTCACTACTTGCGGTCTCTTCACTGCTAAACAAACTGAGTAGCTAACAGTGTCGGGCAAGCACTCGAGCTCTGGTTGCCGCCGCACACGCAGGGCTGCTACGTTCCTCTCTTCTAAGACAAGGTGCGGGCCCTTCTCATTTGCCGATCTTCTCGTCTTG
>CAJDSM010060968.1:1270-19508 GCA_903981925.1 Ostrea lurida | reverse complement strand
GGCAATAATTCATTTAATACGCGCATTAATCCAATTATTGCTCTATAGTAATTATTTCAATTAATGCTCACACTAATGTGGTGGAATTATTGCTCGCAAAATGTAATTTAATGCTCGATATAAATGATTTGAAGATATCTGTAATTATTTACAACACCTTTGTTTTAGGAATTAATGTGCGCATTAATTCATTTAAACAGAGCAATAGCTCAACTAAAGAGAGCATTAATTCAATCATATTGAATTAAAGATATCTCTAATTATATAGGTGCTCTCTTGAATATAATTATTACTCTCATTAATTGAATTAATTCAATTGAAAAGAGCAATAGTTCGATTAAGATGTGCGCAGCATAATCGAATTTAATGCGCGCTTAATCTAAAGAAAAGAGCATAATTTAACATAGCCGCTTCCTCATTTCAGGAAAAGAAAATGCCGCGCCATATTCAGAATTGAAAATAATTCATATTTTAAGACTTTTTGAATTATTGCGGCCAGCTTAATGGAATTAAGATCATCTTTTAATATTAAAGGATATCTTGTATAAATTAATTATTTGGAGTTTATATCATTTGGTGCTCCTATATAGTATAAGACTTGGATAAATGAATTATTGGGAAATTTTAGGTTATATGTTAATGTAGAAATAAATCAAAAGCTTCAACACCTCAGATCGTATTATGCCAGGGAACTTGCAAAGAAAAACAAAAGTTCGAAAAGTGGAGCAAGTACAGATGATTTATATAAGAGCAAATGGATTTACTTCGATTCGCTTGACACGTTCCTGCGACCACAGATAACACCTAGAAAATCTGTCAGTAATTTGGTGAGAATAGTTTATGACAAATTTCATTGCCATTCAACACTGCCATTTGTATTAAAATAGTCACAAAATTCATCCCTCACAGCTTTTGCATCCGAGTTGAATCTGTTGCCACCCTGCTGAGTAATATCCTTCAAACAGCTACTTACATTTTCAGACTGATCTAACATGTTTTCAGGTGTATATATTTTCCTCGCTGAAACCTTTGATCTCAGATAATTGTGCAAGACACAAGACGCTAAAACGAACACCACCACTTTCTCAGGATCAAATGGCGGTGGCTTTTGAAAAATACCGAAGCGACTAGACAAAATTCCAAATGCGTTTTCTACAATGCGACGTGCCCGTGACAGTCTGTAGTTATACACTCGCTTTTCCAAGTCCAGTTGTCTTTTTGGGAAGGGTTTCATTAGATAGTGTTTAAGAGGGAAGGCATCATCGCCCACTATGACAAACGGTACTTGTAAATTACGCCCAGGGAGTGGCTGGACAGGCGGCAGATTTAATTCGCCACTCTCAATCATTTCTATTAAGGTAGACCTGGCCAAAATCCCACTATCATTTGCTCTGCCATTGGTTCCAACGTCAACATACAAAAACTTGTAATCAGCATCAACCAATGCTAACAAAATAATGCTAAATTGGTTTTTATAATTATAGTACGTGGAACCACTTCCTGCTGGACATTTGATCATAACATGTTTTCCGTCAATGGCGCCAATACAATTGGGAAAGTTCCATTTTTCATGAAAACTATCTGCATTGCTCATCCATTCTTTTTGTGTTTTTGGAATCTTAAATAAAAAGAAAAGAAAAAAAAGTCATATTCAATGTATTTTTTTTTAGGATTGCAGTTCAGTTGACAATGATGACGATTCGATTAATGAAACATGTGGTTCCGAGGAAGGAAAGAGCAAAAAGAGAAAAACTACAGGTCCTATGGCTGTCATGTCGGAAGCTGTAGACGTTCTCAATAAAATCAAGAACAGAAGAATTTGATATACCTCAGTGAGCAGAGCCACAGAAAGCGAAAATGAAGATCTTGTTTTTCCTAGATATCTTGCAAATGAGATGTCCAAAATAAAATCAAGGCGCATAAAAAATGATGTAAAAATTAAATTGCAAAGCATTATTTTTGAAGCCCAAAGCAATGACGAAGTTGCACATAATCAAACGCAAAGTGAATCGACACATACACAATTACGAAACATGCCCCCCTCCCCAAATGTACCGGTATATAAACAGCGTGTACCACTTTGGAATCCATGTGTTTATGACGCAGAAACATCAGGCAGTTCTTCCAAGTACTTTTGATTTGATTCAATGATGTATATTTCACCATTCATCATACATGTATGAACGCAAGACAATAAAAGATGAATATTATGTGTTCAAATAAATATAATTTTCAAAATAAATACCTTTAAGTATTTGTCTTTCAACACATTGTAGATAACTTGGCATGTCTCTGGTATTATTTTGGATACAGTAGACTTTGGAATCCTGTACAAATACTCCAGGGAGCTATAGCTTTCTCCTTAAAGTACCGAAATTTATACAATTACAAACTGTATTTATATCACATTTTTTAAAATTGCAAGTAATTCATACATGATTCATTTGGGGGAAAATATAAGAGAACAGAAACATCATTGTATTTGATATTAAATTTGATATACATGTACATAGTAATCATAAACATATAAAACTATAGAGTGAAAATAATGTGTAATTCAACGCCCATATAATCTTGCATGCTATTCAGTATTGAGCATAGAAGAGTCGGGCACGTAACAACAAGGAGGACCAGAGGGCCTCCCCCACTCTTTCTCTTTTTACCGCATATTTGCATAAAAATAATGGTTCAACAAGACCCCCCTTAAGAATATTTTCTATCCCCCCTATCCACATTCAGTCCGATCGATTAGGATTTAGAAGGTTTGGAAAGTTAGTGATTATCTGTTTTCCTTGTTCCCTTACTGTCCAAGAAATTTCTTAAGATAGGAGAGAATATTCGGGAAGTGTTTTTTCGGAATACCAGTTTAGTTACTTAAATCGCTACAATCACATATACGGAGTAGGTTTCTTTATTATGTACCCATGGGCAGATATTATATAAGTTGATTACGTTGTATAGATAATAGTAAAAATTATTTACCCGGTGGTCCAAAGGTCTAACGCGCATTGAAGGTGTAAGTAGCAGAAGTTCGATGTGACTGGCATGTTGTTTGCATAATTGTTTGCATTTGTGTTCTGAATCAAGCATATAACAATGGTACCACATCCTCTTAAGATATGTGAGACAGTGATTTTCCTCCGCATCAAGAGAAGATTCATCAAACGCTGCACTGAGCTTCCAACTTCTAAGAAGAATTCACTTGATAACTATGATTGCATGTTCAGCCGGTCACCCCCTTATTCTTTCTACAAGCGTCCCTAGAATATGCTCCATACCTTGAATTCTTTTTGTTCCTATCCATATCCACTCGCTCAGTGCACTACCAGGGTCCGTCGTTTCTTTGGCTGCTGCAGATTATGCTATTTCGCCGCATGCAATTTAGTCAATCTATATTGCATACTCATTAATGATAACATCTTTCGTTTATATCCATCGTTCCACGTATGGTTAAAGAATGAAAGGTATAGATGAAAAAACCCAAAAACACCGACATGCACGCATTAACGAAGGGCGTATTTCATCTATTATTGCTCAAATAACCGACAAATAAAGACTTTACGGGAATATATATACTCTCTATTTGCCTCGAATGTATAGTCAAGCCGCTGGCATCGAATTGCTTAATATCTTCATGCAGAAGTTGTAATACGAACAAGAAGGCTTAGACTATATTTACACTTGCGTTGTGACGCCCGTGTATACTACGGCCTCTATAGTCAAAAAAACATCTGGGCCGTAGTGTTTTTATCTATTCCCGTTTGTTTAAAGTACTTTCGATTACATGAGCGACTAAAACCGGATGTGTCTTCTCCTGACGCATTTATTTATACCAGCTCAGCTTGTTTAATTAGTCCTCCTAGTGTTTGTATAGAAGGGGAACAAACAAGAAAACTGTAGTTGCTACAATTTGTGTTCGGTTGTCTGTCGGTGTCTCTTGTATCTAAAAATTGCCGAGCATTGCTTTATCGTAACGAATGTATCAAACAAATCATAATCCCAAAAAACACATACAAACGGTGTAGGGCCAATACGACTCCGACAAAAGCCATGGAGGAGTAAAGCATCCGTCTGCTGACCGGTCACACCCAGCCGTGAGCCCCGTAGTCGAAACAGAGTAAAGTAAACGGGCGCGTTATACCCGTCGAAATTCAACAATTTAGTAATTTCGAGACAGAGATGAACAGTGTGTAAAGACATGTCTTACATTGAAATATACTGTCTCTCTCGCTGTGCCGCACTGGTTTTCACGCACTTTATATTCTCTCTAGCTTAATGCAGCTATTCATATTGATTGATTTAAGTCACATTGGCTCTTTGCACAGTACCAAATTACAGATCAAGTTCGAGGTTTGGTTTTGATGTTCCATTAATTTTTCATCTGGGTGTTCAATGGCCCTTGGACTTAAAAAGTTTAGTCATTATCTATGGTCTCTCATAGTTTTCCGCACACTCTTCTCACTGTCTTGGATCTAATTATTCATTTGTCATCTATTGGCGTGTGTCACGCATACATCACGGCCGAAAAAGTTACACACTCTCACAGTTCGATGGTTTCAAGTGCTCTTAGAGTGGATTCATATTGTTCACTGGGAGCTATTATGGCCCTCTGGCACTTAGAATAATTATGGTGTGGGGTTTTTTAATGCTCCTCAAGTACTCTTACTCAGTTTCAAAACCAGTTCTTACAACTTGACACCAGTTACGAGATTTCTTAATAAGCCTACTTAAGATAAAAAAAATCCCTGCTTAGGGTGAGAATGGGCGAGGATCTCTCTCATTTTGCTTTATATAAACTCATCTCAATCATATATGCCTATCTGGTGCACAGAAGCCGAAAATAATAATCCTCGCTAGGATCAGACCCTCCTATGACTTGTTCCCATTAGGATAAGTTAATATCCTGATATAATACAGGTCAATGATAGAATTTTTGATTATAATATCCAAATAAAAATCCAAACGTTAAATTGTATCCCATTTTTAGTTAGACAACATAGTGTGGGATCCATTTTGACTTTATTGACCGAATCAATTATTAGTTATCTTACATATATAGTGTAAGTCTAGGACTATTAAGTCTACTTCTGGAGATAGCATATTAACATTTTCTATCTCTGATTATTCTCCCTTTTGACACTAGATTTTTTTTGTGTCCTTATTGATTTTTTTTCTTCCTATAAGATAATGATAGAATTTTTGATCTAGGATTTTAAAGACACAAAGCACCCCGCGATACACCCTCACTCGCCCCCATTCTTCCCCACGGAATTTATTATTCTTTTAGTCAAAGTACTCTATATTTACTTACCTCTCATATTTTGGTACAAGTACATTTACAGTTAACGCTTTACGCTTTTGAACTAGGCAAGAAATCGTCCGTCAGCCCAATGCGAAGGAACCATCACAGCCAAAAGCCAACAACAACCTCTAGAGAAGAACCAATCCAAAGAAAAGAGTGCAGCGCCCCACTAGATACACTAAATTTGATTTCTGTAGCTTACTTTTTTGATAAAAAGGGTAGCAACAAACATAGTATGCCTGACCTCTTTGTCATAGTCCGTAAGGTGTAAACATGTCTCATACTGTTTATCTGTTTTTCTGGCGACTATTTCTTCAACTGCGCGTGTGCGAATTCTTTTTCATAGTTCGAGATACATTGTGCTTTGCTTACTAAGTCTCACTAGTCAATGTTACAGATCCCAAGTTCTGAATTCCGTGTTTGACTTATTCATATGTTTCATTTTTACTTCTGGAAAGCCAATGAGGTAATGGCACCACTTGGGACTTAATAGAAACATAGGAATTTCATAAAATTTATCAGTTTTCTCCTCTTTTGCTTTATCAACTGTCTTGCAAGAAGATCATGGTCAATTGGTAATCTCCGCTATTGCGGGCATACCACAAGTTAGGAGTTGATGCAAACAAGATCAGAATTTCGTGGACTTTTTTCATTATTCTATACATTTTTTCCGCTATAGTCTTCAAGAGCCAACTTTGATCATATTCTGACATCACCACTATTCTCCCACTTTACCTATAGAGAGTGTATTGATGAATCATAGCCTACCGTAAATGGATATAGATTGAATATCAAAGTGTTGCGGGGTCATGGTAATTTGATTGTTCTCGATCATAAGCGGAGGACACTAGTCTCGGGATGTCAACTAAATCGGTACTTTCTATGCTTGATAGCTCATTTGCATGTAATGGCTTGTTAAATCTACATGGTGTCTCAGTGTATGTAATTCGTTTTTCTGAAACTGGCGGTGAATGATGAGAATAGAATGATTTTCCTGAGTTGATGATACTGTTTAGAGGGCAGTTTGTTTTTGCGCCTCTTCAGGCCGAGTGCTTATGTTGTTGGATCACATCGATCGTGTTTTAGTGTGCCTCAGATCGCAATGGAAACACATACATTTTTATTCTTAACATTTAGAAATATCTATTTACGTGGCTGGTGGTTGCTCAAAGAATTTGATTTTGTTTTGATTATGACATTTATCACTGTTGTTCTACATTGAATATAGTGTTTAGACCATCGTGAATCTGACTCATGGTCGAACGACGGTTCATATGACTTCTCATGAACAGTCATGTGATTGATGGCCGAATAACGCATTATTGTTTATGGCATAGTAATGATGTTGTATGATGATGATTTTAAGGATAAGAACAATGAATGAAGCGCTAATCTGTTCGTCCTCTTCACATTTAATATAAAATGCTTGTGTTAATTTCTTTGCAGTGTTGTTATAAAAGTGGATATAGACATAAACCGAGAGATGGAATCTACTTATTCATCATGTGCAGCTGTAAGGTATTCTCAGTTTTCGTTTCACTGTTTATGTTTTAAAAGATTATATTTATATATATTTGAGATTACAGATTTATTTGCCACAATTGTCTAGAGCTCGATTTTTTCCACTGTAATTGGTGACAACGTTATCGCTGCTAAAGGTTGATGATATGACTAGTATGGAAAATCAAATAGTATTATAATATATAAAGGTAACAACATTGTCTCGCAAATATTATTCTAGTGCAATTGTATTTCAGGAACAATATATATGATAAGAGGGATTGAATCTTCGCAGGTTTCTTGTCATTTTTTTCTAATCTACGAGCTTGGTGTGATATGAGGTTTTTTACTGAGAAAATTGTCTTTGTGTAATGGATGTTTACCCAATTAGTTCATTTAAGCATTAGTTTTTGTAATAGCATGCTCAACATAATATGTATTAATATTGATACGTTTTCCAGTCGGGAACTCCTTAAATTATAATGTTAGGTTCTTGAGGTTCACTGTTAATGTATTCGTTTATGGTCCAGAATTTTTAAGTATTACAATCTGGAACCACGAAACATGCCATTTTATTCTACTTGCAAATTGGAAGGTGGCCAATACTTATCAGACGTCGGGGAAAAGATTCCCAATTAATTGTACAAAGAAAAGTAAGAAATATAAATAGTCCAATAAGCGTAATCCATAATATAAGTATATCAGATATATAATAATGACGGGACAGTACGTAGCAGTATCTGAGGAAGTCAATACTAACTAGCTGTACTACACTGAATCTAAGGGGTATTTCTGCACCAGATCTGAGATATTCTTGCACCGGCCAAAGATTTTCAGTGGGACAGCACCGTACAATTCCATACTCAAAATAACACTGAAATTTAGTATTGGCGGTACCAATACCATTATGGTGCATTGAATTCAGTTACTTTTGGTCAGATAACCCGGACAAATTGGCACCCTTCCTCTGGTTTTGTGTTCCTGCCGAAATTAAAAATATCAATATTAAGAGCATGATCTATTTGTCAAGAAAAGAATAGTGTCTATCAGTTAGAATATGGAACCTATATATTGTTCGCCGATACAGAGGAATAACTGGTTTAGTACTCGAAAATATCATCAATGCTTACATATGGGACGTAACGGAAATACCTTAATGAATAGCCCTCCCATCTCGTCAATTCTCACGGAAGGAAGATTGTCGACTGATATGATTTGACAATCAATACTATTTACTGTTACAAGCGGTTTTCTCACAGTAAGGAAGTATTATATTCTCTCATTCTGGGCTTGCTCTAATGTTATTTTAATTATTTTCATTATTTTTACTTTCGATTTAAATATATTATTAGACAATCATAGATAGGTATTCGGAGTATAGTCAGCAAATAATGTAGTCATCCTCTTGCCACGATTTCCTCTCCTTACATATATTGAACTCTATAACATATTTCTTTTTTGTTCATTATAGTGTTGTTGATTGAAGAGAGATTCAATTTTGTACGAGGAATGATGTGATTACGGTTTACTCGCCGACGCGTGTTATATACCCAAACTTAGTGATTTAGTTTTTCTCATATATATGGGAGAACGACAGTGAGAGATAGGAATAATTTTTTTTGTATAAGTATTAAGATTTAATGTATCCAGCGATTTTATCACGATTTATATATCTAAGACTCCATAGAATAAGTGTGTATAGGATTAATTAAACGTTCGAAATGAATAACATTGAGGATTACAAAATAATACACATTTAAAATGGTACCCAATCCGATCCTACCCACATTTTTATATATGCTCTCACTGCGGAGTCGCTCACCATATTATAGTAATTTATAAATGGTTTACTATCGTTAATAGGATTGATAGGCTTGTCCTCCGGTACCCCCGGATAGTGGTTTTCGTTCTATTCGGGTGTATTATAAAGTATAATGAATGTATGTTTGTTATTAACCTCTCCCCATATCCTGAGATGGGTGAGCATGGTGAGCAATGTTTTTTATTCTTTAATCCATGGAAGTCTTTCACCCTGATCATCTTTAAGTTGCTCATTGAGGTGATTTGTATATAAACTTTAGCCTTCTTTGCACGCAGGGCCCCGATACTGACCCTAAAAAGAAAATACCCACCAGAGATACAAATAGAAGAATTTACTACTTTACACTAAGTTCCGAATGCCTTTTTGATTATAAAAAGTGGATATGGTAAGAACCTCAAAAATAGTCATAAGGTCAATACTGTGTTCATGCTCCAGCAAAGTTAAAATGTTCCACTACCTTGCATATAGGTGAGATATGTTCGCCACTTAAGGACAAAAAATTCGTTCTCGGTTTACCTAATATCGGTCCATTTACTCGGGGGTCATTTAGGGAAATAGTGTTCATGATTGTTTCCCCACTCCTTAACGCCCTAAATTCGGCTTTTGTGTTATTCATTTTTAACAGCTCTTGTTGACTTTTTTTTGACAAAGTATCCAATTTCTCGCTCAATTTATATTATCCATTTATTATCCTTTTGGACAATGGGGAAACAATAGTTGGACCAAGTTGTGCATAGCTCCTGGAAAAAGTCACGTAGTTACGGGGTTCAACCTACAACATAGTTCCAAGGCAAAATAGGGACAGTGAGAGTGCTACAACAATACACGAAGTACATCATCACTACATCACAATAGGACGTTGGTCTACTTCTATAAAGCAGGAAAGGAAGCAGGATGGTCACTCTTTAACAGCTGAAGGACTGTTTGTTCAATTTGGCAACTCACCTGTACAATATTCGAAAGGACGTGATTTAACCAAAGTAGAAGTTTAACTCATTACTTTTACTACGGCGACCAAGATTAGATGACTCATAATCAATTTTTTGCTTATTTCTTTAAATTGTTCACATCTGTTTATCTATGTATCCACGCTCTTAGTCGGCAACGTAGAATCAGTTGATGTTTTGTGTATTTACTTTCCTTATTACAGACGTAAATTAGTTGCGGAATTCAACCGCTTCATTAAGTTACAGGTAGTATCAAAGAGGCACGTTGGGCGGGTTCCGAAGCACTCTTGACCCACTTATTCGAGCGCTCGAGACGAGAACAAGGTGGCACAGTCGTATTAAGGCAGTCTTCAATTACGTAGCGAAGAGACGTTGGATGGAATTCTTCCATATGGTTTATGCAAGTGCGCCGTCCTATGTAGCGGTATGCCACGGTGAGTGTACGTTAAGGTGAGTAAACAGTGAGGGCTAGATAGACAAATATGAATGCTGATTACTCATTACAGTCGAAAGGGAACGCGTGGGTGCATACTCATTACGTCGTTGAAAGGAGACGTGTAAAAATCCGATGTGCAACGTTCTGGAATTCATGCTATTAGTATTTCAGGAGCAAAAAAAAGGACGTGAGGCACTTCATTATCATAGCAAGAAGTGCGGTAAACCTCAAAATCAAACTGTTGAGATCATAGTGATAGGGCACTCCATTACAGCGCAGAAGGACGTGAGTCACTCATTACAAGCGCTAAAGACAGTAAGACAAGGCAGTGCTATTTTTATCTCCGACGTGAAGGCGAACCATACCGCTACGGTTTGGTGCAGCGTACATAGTACTTTATTCAGTTCGGGTGCATACTGTACATCGGAAATTCTTGTCGTAAAGAAGTATGCTTCATTCTTAACCCGCTCTTAGGACTCCAACTACTTCGCTCCTCCTAGTTTCAACCAAGTGATTCTCCGAGTGATTACCTTATTATTGAACCATATGATTACTGATCCTTCTCTGTTTACATAGTCTCTCACGCAGATCGCACCCCAACTGTGTTTCTATGGGCATAATGTGTCCACCTCTCTTACCCGGTAACATAGTACTCTGAAGTTAATTTATGAAGGGTGTGGACTGATCTCACAATACTTGATGTTTTTCTTATATTTCTACAGAGCATTCTATTACAAACTCTTTTGTTATCGATCAATAACTTGTGTGACGCAATTCCTCAATAGACATAATAGTGTAAGGATATTACGTTGTCTGCCATTTGCCATGTCATAGTGTTATAATCTTTTTATGAGACTTTAAGTTAATCGGACATAGTTCACAAGTTTCTATAACTGCTTTTGCGTGTACCTTTTTTAATCTCAAACTGGTAAGCATGAAAAATGCAAAAATATAGAGCTTTTTCAGAGATTTTCAGCGATGAGTTTGTTAATTATCTCTTGAGTGGCTCTGGCAAAAGATATCTTCTAGTTACAAAAGGCTAAAGTGTATCGCTACAAACGTTGTACAAGTAAAGTGGCTTATAAGGCTCTAGAACGCAGAAATTAATATTAAATATGGCCTTAGTCGAGTATAATAAAGAAATGGAAGGGATTTTTTATTCCCTTAAATTATCAATTATACTCCTATCCAGTTCACTATAATCTATACGGTGAGAAAAAATCCTTAATAAAGGAATAAAAACTCCCGATGGTAGTTTTCAATAGGATAATTAATACATAATATCATATATGAATAATTTGATTATTGGATAAGATGTATATTGCTCCACAGTGGTATTAAAATTCCAGAAGGAATTTATTCATCTCGATTTGTTTTATGTAGGTACAACAGCCCCTTAGGTATTTTGAAAACCCCAGATCAATTTTGGCTCTCTCTCTATACTGATTTAGGGACGAACGACGATCATTATTTATCATGGGAATGACAAGATTTTCTTCAATCTCTAACTCTCATATTTATAATAAGTGACTATTATTATCTCTATAATGATTAAAGTTCGTATGGTAGTGTTTTTGTTGCCTAGAGATGCGACTAAAATGGGATTCGCTCCATTCGGATTAGAGACCCCGTGAAGACGCCGCAATTATTAGACACAGAACAGACGTGTGCTGGCATTAGATATAGCACAATTGTTCGAATTAAATTTGTGGTGTTTTAAGGAAGTTTCACGGTCCGTCTCGTACTGTGTGACCGTACTTCGAAAATATTTTGTTACCTTGACCTCACGAAGATGATAATAAGTGCACGCACATTTTGGAAGTAGATATGTTTGCATATGTGCATATTTAGCAAGTGGGTAAAATGAGCTAGTCCAAATGTGATTTACAGACTACATAGTGGAAGTGTGATACTAGCCTCTTATTTGACTGTGCAGCGTGTATTTTAAAATTGGACTAAAGGATAGATTACGTCGTCGATGCGTCGCAAATCTCATCTCGCCAAGAAGTGCACCCAGGTTCCTTGGGGGAATTTAATGAAAGCTTGGTTTACAAAGCGCAGATTACACAATGTGGAGTTGATGATGACAAACAGTAGCGTATAGTATTAGAGGTCATATGGGGGGAATCTTTTTAGTGCCGCTCAATGGTTATATTGATCAACTTGTACCCTGTATGTGTAATAGCCATTTGTTGACTCCCTCAGAATTTATCGTTTATCATACATAGAGATACGGAGTATTCCAATTACCCCTTTTTTATGAATATTGATTCTATTCCCCCCCCCCCCCTCCCCCGATTAGACATAAGTCCACTGTGATACTGGTACTTCAATAACGATATTGATTTCATTTAGAAAACTATACAATAATTTTTGTAATTTTAAACACTTTTTTTCAATTAGTTTGTAACACTGACTAATAACGCTGCAAAAGAACAACTTGACGAGAAACAAAATTCTGTGAGAACATTAAAGTTTTGTTGACGTTTTTTAGCTGCTTAAGTAAGTGTCACATCACTACGTGCTCTATTTATATATAGTCTCAATCATATTTTTCCACTTAAAGATTGACGTTCAGCTTGGCGGGCGATCCGAAAAGTCTATTTCACACTGCCGAATTTCCACGCTAACAACTTAATCCGAATTTATACGCAGAAGTAGGTATATTGGCCTGCATACACTTCTAAAGGAAATATAAGAAGAGCAGACATATTGAAGAACTTGAAAGTATATAAATAAATCCCTTATTTTTCTAGGATCTCGACTTTGTCTATTACAATGCGCATGAAAGTGCTTATTATAATTTCCAAATAATGATTATATTTTGCTGTGAAAAACGATATTGGTTTCACCACTTCTGATAGATTGAAGGGTCTAGTAGGAATATTTAAATTAAGGAAAATTTTTTTCTCGAGAAATTTTTCGTTTCACCGCTGGGGGTGAAATGTAGTCAAAATGATTGTGCGTTCTGTTTCGGATCTATTCACAATAACATGTACACTAACAGTTAGACCCTTGAGGCTTCGCCCCAGCGCAGCATAATTAGGATATTCCCTCTTTCGATTTTTCTTCTTACTGAACAATAATTTGAGTCGGTGTACCATTTGCACAAGATTTGAAAGGATATTATTCCCCCCCCCCGCCCCCCCCCCCCGCGCTTTTTGGTAAATGAGTGCCTGTTAATGTATGGACAATATTTAGAGTAAATCGACATTTATTGAGAGAGATTAGAACCCCGGATAATTGCTTCTCAGTTTTAGATATTACGATGTAGTTTGTGCAATCCTATGCTAAAGAGGTTTGGTACTCCACTTGTTGCAATATATATGCCTTGTGTCAGATGTGCCCCGTAATTTCATGCTAAAGTAATCAAAAAATAATCACCACCTGGTTCTCAAGAGCTTTTCGTCGGTAGCCTCGACAATTTAATTATATTTATTGAAGTCGGCTGCCAACCATGAGTGATTGCATGTTCATTGTATATCTTTATTAATTATCAGTTCTGTACCTTGATCTAACAAAATCATCATTGCCGAAAGGGGTAAAATGACAACCAATTTATTTCTCGAAAAAACAATTTCAAGTTCATTGATGCAGTTCTGGGAGGGAGACAATGTGATCGTGAAACTATTGAACGTAAAAAAAAAATAAGCCTTTTGGCGTGACAGCCATACTAACTCGTGTTAATGTGCATGTAGGATCTGCCTCTCTGCTCTGAAGCACTGTGTTGCTAACAGGAATGGACTGTGCCCACGATGACATCAACATAAATAAAATAGGAACAATCTACTTTAAGCTTTGTTCATGTAAAGTATTGGGATAAATCCCTCGTTCGTTAGATTTCAACGAGCACCTGAATTAGTTACTTTTATGTCAGATTGAAAGGTGGTATTAAAGGTCTTCATAGCCAAGTTTGATATATATGTGTCAAGCTGTATTAGCACATTCACTGTGATGAGAAGTATCTCAATTTTGAACATGCATTACTATGATATTGTGTAGATGGGGTTTATATTGAGTTTCACGACCAGCGTATTGTTGTGCATCTTACCACGTAATATCTTCACATCATGCAAAGTTCTGATTATATATTTCTCATGTCAATTAATGCACATGGTCGAGGAATAGATGCAAGGATGAACTCAAAGGGAACAATTGTCGTATGCTACTTTTCTTCAGAACAGAATACTCTACGCATCTTTGTGACACGAACGGATATTCAATCTGTCAGACTGCCTTCTTTCAGAAAGTCGGGGATGCAGACGTCTTTCATCGAACAGATACTCAAGATTAATTTTCTCTTTACTCGACCCTCTGTGAGTAATGTAATAGCCACCATTTTTTGAGAATGTAATTGTTGGTTATATTAGTATCTTAATAAACCGTTTTTCATGCCTAAGTTTCCTATGGTACTTACAACTAATGTATAAGCATACGTTTCTCTATTTGCATCAAAAACGCTTACCCTCAATGTGGTTTTTTGTGAGTCCACATTATAAGGCAGCCCAAATTTAAAGAAGTTTAAGTGTGACAGTTTATATGGACTTTAAGACAGTCTTTATTATAAGATTATAATACCGTTTCAATAATCCTGGTAAGGCTCTCAGCCTACAACATCCTATAATAGCAAAATTGAAACCTAATAGTGACGCTACCATGTGTATCTTTTTTCCTAAAAAAATTCGAGTAGTCCTTATGTGCTAATAGCATGTTATTGGTATGAAATATATGGATTTTTATATTGACTTATTCTTACTCTCTCTACTCTCTCTCTCTCTCTTCTCTCTCTGCTCTCTCTTCCTCTCTCTCCTCTCTCTTCTCTCCCCTCTTGCTCATCTTCCTCCTCATCTCTCCTCCTCTTCTTACATCATTCTCTCTCTCATCTCTCTCTCTCAAATCTGATGCAAATTTTATCTCTTCGTGAATCGATCTGATCATTAGATAGTGTTATTCTTAATTACCCGGAAGGATTATATCGTACGATTTAATTTGTTTAACATGGAATACTCTATTTACTGGAAATAATATAGATTAAATTATACCCACGCCAAACAGCGTTGCGGAGGGAATCATATAATGGTTTAGATTGAACCAGTCTGTCCAGTCAGTCCACGTACTCAGAATCGCGATGTCTGTCAGTCTCTGTAACTCGTCAAGCATCCTGTTGTTTTTTTGCTAAGTCCAAAACTCCTACTGAAAAACCGCTCAACGAGTGAATGTACGTTGAATACTTTGGGTGTAGGTTAATGATTCAATACTATTATCCTATCGTTTAGAGTGTGCATCGATATGCAGGAAAATATAACTTGATTCAATTTTTTTTCGGGGAATTAATCCACCCCTTTTGTAACTTACACAAAAGTGGCCACTAATAAATCTTATACTATGATAACTAGTCTCTAGCCTCTTGAAAACCGGGCCTATGCAGGGTAATTATATCGGGTGCTTAGAACTTCTCGTAGTGACTGAAGAACATCCTACTTTGCGTAGATTTGCGATACGGATTATACACATCTCAGGAATAATTTGTCCGAGCATTTCCTATTTTTTTGTCACTATTCGGGCGCATGATATGGCACCGCTTTCTTAGCAACTTGTGATCAAAGTGTTAGACGCCATTATTTAATCATGTTATAATTCTTCTACTTGAAATCCAGATGATTTTATAATTCGTTTCAGGCGACGAACTCCTCTGAACCATCTCAAACAGACTTTATCGTTAGAAACTATGTATAAAGTTATGATCGAAAGAAAAATACTGTGTCAGGATTGCGCCATAATAGACACAGCGAAATTTCGCATTTCAATTTTGTTTTCCGGCGGGATATATGCCCCAATATATTGATACTTACATAGGGCCACAATTAAAACTTATACTACTGAAACGCCTAGTTTGTCAGCGCGATACTTACTGAAAACCGGCTCAACAGATATCAAACATTAGTTTTAATCTGTATATTGAACTTTGTAGTGATGATGACAATTATCCATTCACTTGTGTAGACGATAAGCCCGTGCATTATATATACAGTGAAATTTCAATTTCTAAACGATTCAATTTTTTTTATCGGAGAGGAATTTCTATATCGCCCATTTTGTAACTTAACACTTGCAAGGCAACAAACAAATATAGGAGATTATTCGTTGTTCTATATTGAAACAGTGCAGTTATGCCTCTTGAAACCGCTCTCAAACAAGAACTTATTCTTGAAAACTTCGGATGTAAGTGATGAAGAAACTATTGCCTGCCTCGTGTAGAATTGTCGCGTCCTTTACACACGGAAATTCCAGATGCCAATCTTTGTTATGGTGGGAAGGAAGTGTTGCCCCCTTTTGAATTTACATAGATTTGGACCTTAAACAGATTGTAAAATATTTACTATTGAATAGCAACAAAGTGTGGTTTCTCATGTGACAAATTCAGATGACCGCAAACTCCTTGAAAACCGGGGCTCAACAGTATTATTTCCAGTGAAGAACATATTTTGTTAGTGCACTCGACAAGGAACTATACAGTGTTGATACAAGTGTGCCGACTATCAATTACACAAGGAAATTAGAAACACGATTTTCCTATTTTTTTTACGAGTGGAATTATAGGCCCCTCTTTTGACCATCAATTCTACCGCAAGCCTCTCTCCAACTTGAATGGTGAAGATAAGGATATTAAAAATTTAATCTGTATTTTAACTTGTTCAATATCTCACTATATTTTTTAGAAAAATAAAATTACTAGTGTATAATTACAATAGTTAATTGCGCAATTTATAAACCGCTATTACAATTATGATTTATATACTCTCACTTGAATTGCCCTCGCAACAACTACTTAGTTTCACGCATACTGTCAGGCAATGAGCGATGGTGGGTTTCAAACATTTTTTGCTATATGAACCGGGTATGTGAGCTTGCTGCATCTATTTTCTTTCATCTTAAAGAAGAAAAAAACTTAAGCTTGATTTGTACATAGTTTGTTCAATTTAACGTGGTCTACGCACGCAAAAACAAGCCTCGCAATCGAATAAGTTGAGAGACACTTAAACCACCCACCTTAACACCGAGCATATCATGACTTCCTAGAGAAATACACTCGTACATAAATAAGCGCGACTCTCGTGAGAGAAGACTGCACACAATTGGACGTTGGTTTTAAAATTAGTGGAAGAACAAGAGGTGTACTACTCTATTATATCAGACGTATTAGCAGTTAATAACCACTACTTATATGCTAGTGCAAAATACTGAATATGTGAAGTGCCATACATCTTTCAATAGATAAAGACGACTCTCAGTTCGTTATTTCTAATTATCCAGTTAAAGGCCATAACGGTCGCTAATATATTTCTTTTCTTCGTTATACATGAACATTTTTTTATAATAAAGTTCTTCTCTCATAAGAATATAATAAATATTAGGTCAGCTGTAACAACAAGAGAGCAATCGAATATCTTGATTGCTTATTAATATGCGCGCTGAGGAATCTTCCAGAAAGCTAGACTATGATATTCGAATGTTCAAAGATCTACAAAGATGTAATTACTTCAGATTGGAGCTGTATTACTTCCAACTTGTTTTTTAGATGTAATTTTGCGATTATCGCGTTTGATATCAAAAAGATCGGACGACTTGCAACAAATGGGATTTTAATAACGTATTTCCTTTTTCCATCCATCCACAATAGAGCAAGGACAAGTGAGTGGCTTCTTATATATAGTTCATTCAAGATCAACATATCTAGCTTTCTGTCAGGACATTTAATAATGTTTGAGTTTCAAAAACGACCTTAACCATGTATGCTACAAAGCATGCACAATCATTGTAATAAAAAGAAAAAAAAAAGAAAAATAAATTAATCCTCAATTATTTCTTAAAAAGAAAATACGACGAGGACAAATTTGCAAAATAAACACAAGGAAGTTTTTCTCCGAAAACATCATTAGTTTTTGTCCCAGTATTGAATTTGAGTTCTCTCAGTACGATTAAATTTTCACCCTGGCATTATACGCTTTACAATGTCTATCATTTGGTAAAGTTTCCGACTATGTTAATTACAGTGTCAATTTATGGGTCAATAGATTTGTGATTCTCGATCGGTAAACTTCTATTTCTATAAATTATTTTAACTTAGTGCGGATCTTTCCATAGGTCCGAGTCCTATTCAGTGTTTCCTAGAAATTGTTCTATTTCTCTTCAACTTTTGCACATCCCTACCTAAGACTCCTTCTCCTCCT
>CAJDSM010060963.1:2776-16893 GCA_903981925.1 Ostrea lurida | reverse complement strand
GTAGTCATTTTGTGATCAAATGTGCCTGGTAAGCTGGTATTTTAGTTTCCCATGGCCGTGGTTTTGGTCGAGGTAGTCCCGATGCTATGGTAGACGGGGCATCCACGGGGTAAGGCAGTCGAGCAGGAGCTTGGACGGGTACCAGGGAGGGGATCGGGGTCGCCGGTGGCAGGGTATTCCGAGGGATGACGACGCTGGGGCGTGTCGGATATTCGACAATGGAATGCGGGGCCACAGGGATCTGGACTTGACACAGAATGAACAGTTTGAGGGAGTAATTCTGCAAGTTTTCTGGCCAGGGTTACAATCAAGGGGCATAGGTTGCATATAGGTGTTGACATGTGTTCAGGGGTTTGAGCGCCAATGAAACAGAGCGGTAGTGTGTTGGCGGTAGGCAGTGAAGGTTTGTGGTCGACAGGTTTAGGTGTTCAGTTGGCCGGAAGTGGTTGTACAGTGATCGGAACACGGGGTCGGCACAGACCGGGATGCTTACCGGGGAAGAATTGAGAAGTGATGTGGTAGGCCTACGGGGCAACGACGGCTGGTGTTTGGTCATCGGGTTTGGCTAGTTGAACACAGCATGATAGTGTTAGCTGCTAAATAGTACGACTTCTCGGGTAACTCTGGCATTTTTTTGAATGGTGGATCTGACACAACTGTTGATGCACGCAGCTTACTCTGGATAATATGACCTTCCACCTTGTTGAGGATATGGATGTAGGTATTGCGTGCTAGTGGCATGTGAGGCAGTCGTACCAGTTGGAAGTTTGTTTCTGGAGGTTGAGTGCTCGTGGCATGGTATCGGTTGTCTGGTTGGGGCATGGTCTGTACGCTCTGGACGGTGTGATAGGCTATCGCAACGATCCCTGATCTGAACATGACATGGAGGTTGTCAATTCTCGATGCTGATGACGAGATTGGAGATAGGCTGCACTCCAGTGTTGTGTTGGGGAGTCTGGTTTATTCCAGGCGGAGGTCGGTTTTTGCATGGAGGCTTATGATGAGGTCTGTGTGGACATCCTGCGAGACGTGAGAGTACGGAGGCTTCGGTGGACTGTGCTGAGAGCATTGGTCTGATTTGCACAGATTGCTCCAGCGCATAGTTGAGGCGGTGGCGTTTCTGTTTGCTGAGGAGCCTGTCCCTAAGACACCTGACAATGTACTCAGCTGTGCGTACGACGATGGCGATGTAGCTATGATGAGACGGTGGCTTATATGTTTGCCGCGAGCCTGTTCCAAAGGCACCTGACAAGTAATGCTTTGTGCTGGATCAAGATGTGACGTTGACTGAACCGTGGTCTCGCGGCTGCGGGGGTTGTATCGTCTGATTTGTTCGGTGGAATTCGAGTGTTCCCTCTCAGGCCGAGAGAGTCCCACCGACGAAGATCTCGTGTATGAACAGGAGGCT
The DNA here is from genome assembly GCA_903981925.1 of Ostrea lurida. NCBI lineage: Eukaryota > Metazoa > Mollusca > Bivalvia > Ostreida > Ostreidae > Ostrea > Ostrea lurida. Next base: position 15,485 of record CAJDSM010060963.1, on the reverse strand, counting down.
TTGTTGCTAGTGGTTACACGAGTTCTCATTGGTCGTGGAGGTTTGGCTTACGTCAGGTTAGGGGGCCAGTGAACCAGGGACAACCTAGGTGTCGGTCATCGCGAAGTGCGAAAGAAATTTAATGAATTTGCGAGGAGTGTAAACTCCGCCACACTCAAGAGGCCCGAAAGTGCGGGGGGGTAACCCTGCTATCTACTAACGGTCCAGCTGTTGGTAAGCGGGTTAGTTCTTGCTGGAACTTGTGATGCCCCATGTGATGTTTGTTTTGCGTCGAAGTTCCTTGATGATAATTATATATGTGGAAGTAAATTTGATTTTTGTATTGTTTTGTAACGCTGGTAGGACAGATTTGGGGGGGGGGGGGGGGGTCAAATGATAAGCTAAATTATGTTTGGGTTTTAGTTCCTGTAGGAAGGGGTTTTCGGAATTGGGACATTCCCTCCTCAAAATGGGGGGAATGTAGTGAATTTGGGTCTGTTAAATTGGTCTGGGGGCGGATTGCCCGGGTACCACGCCCTTTTACCGGAAGTAAGCAACCCCGAATCTTGTCATATACCTCGTGCTCTGGTAGAGAACTGACGTGTTTTCTGTCTCTGGGGAATATAATGTAATTTTGGGTGCTTTTCTTAATATACTTGTTTTTTAGACAAGAATGGACTTGTCCTTAAATAGTTTCTAGTGTTTATTCGGGGGGAAAATCACTTTAACAATTTTTTTTAACAATAGTCAATAGTGACCTTTGACCTTGAAAATCAATAGAAAACATCCACTCTCCATGGGGAACATTGGTGGAAAGTTTGATGATTCTCTGATAAATGCTGTTTCTTCTATCTTATTCACAAGGATTTTCGGCGAGTTAAAAATGACCTTGACCTTGAAAATCAATAGAAAACATCCACTCTCCATGGGGAACATTGGTGGAAAGTTTGATGATTCTCTGATAAATGCTGTTTCTTCTATCTTATTCACAAGGATTTTCGGCGAGTTAAAAATGACCTTGACCTTGAAAATCAATAGAGGGTCATCCTCTCTCCATGGTCAACATTTGTGGAAGGTTTGATGATTCTCTTACGAATACTGTGTCCACTATCTTGTTCACAAGAATTTAAGTCAATAGTCACTAGTGACCTTCACCATTGACCTTGAAAATCAGTAGGGTTCATCCTTTCTCCATGGGCAACATTTGTGGAAGGGTTGATGATTCTCTGATGCCCTTGCTTCTATCTTATTCACAAGGTTCCGGACAGACACACACGGACGCACACGCATCCGCTCGGCAGCGATGCTATATCCCTAAAATTGGTTGAGATTCAGCTCGGCTGGACCTTCCCTGAATCTCGGAGCAGCCATTCATAATTCATGTCTGGTAATTTACATTCAACTTTGGCCGGCTCTATCATTTTATATGAACCTCAGTGACACTGCCGCTCGCTTCAAATAATTGATTTAATTGTTAAAATAACTCTCTATCACTAATAATGTTGCATTACTTAACACTTTTAGGTTTGTAAATCCCAAAATAAAACCAAACACAAAGGGTGTGTTCCATTCATTCGTTCTGAATCGATTCCGGACATTCTCTCCTCCACGCTGAATGGAATGAATCGGAACAAAATAGAAATTCACAATATGGCTGACAATAAACGCAAAGTCAATTTGCTTCATATGCGAAATCAAGATTCCGTCCATTATTCTGAGAAAAAAATATCTTATTAACTGCACTATTTAAGAAAAGAATACTTATAGATCAATAAAATTTACAAGGAATTCAGTCAACATTAGCATAGGTAAAATCTTACTATTAAAACGAAATAAAAAGAAAAATACGATGTTGCCAAGTGAAATGAAAGATTCATTTACAGGGGAAAAAAGAAAAACCAAAAATATATGGATATGTGGGGTGTGTGGTTCCCCTTCGTTTACGAGTTATAATGTTCAGACTACCCGTGGGGGTTCGGGTTAGAATAGGTCCCCAGCATCCCCTTGCGTGTCGTAAGAGGCGACTAAATGGGGCGTTCATTCGGATGAGACCGGAAAAACCGAGGCCCCGTGTCACAGCAGGTGTGGCACGAAAAAGATCCCTCCCTGCTCAAAGGCCCTGAGTGTCGAGCATAGGCCTAAATTTTGCAGCCCTTCACCGGCAAATGGTGACGTCTCTATATGAGTGAAATATTCTCGAGTGGGACGTAAAACAGTAAATAATCAATCAATCAAATGTCCAGACAGACATTTCATATCCTCTTTACATATCTAATAGAATATCTAATTGCTGAATCCGTCCAGAATTGGATTCCAAATCATTCCATTGCAAGCCCACTCTGGACATCCGGAAGCGTGAAAGCAACGCACCCAAAATTTTCCGTTCAAATCTTCCATTGCAATTCCACACGTTCTGGACATTCGGAAGCGTGAAAGCAACGCACCCAAATTTTCCGTTCAAAAAATGGCTGCACGTCGGGTTGTCTTCACCTCAGTCATACTGAAGAGTTCCTATAATCTGTTTTGTTACCTTACTGTTATATAGTATTTCTACACACATACGGGTATATTAAAGACTATGGGAAGTCTTCAATTTCGGGAGGTTAAATATTGTGCATCATGGCAGCCGGTATGTAGTGATCTTTTTTAGCTTGGGATTTTCATACCAAGACTGTAAGTAATGCAACATTAATAGAGATAGAAAGTTATTTAAACAATTAAATCAAGTATTTGAAGCGAACGACAGTGTTACCGAGGTTCATATTAAATGCTAAAGCCGACCGAAGTTGAATGTAAATTACCAGATATGAATTATGAATGGCTGCTCCGAGATTTAGGGAAGGCGTTAGACCAAATATCCAGCCGAGCTGAATCTCAACCGAGATTACTATAAAAATAAGATTTTAGTGAAAAGTCTACTTTAAGAAAAAAAATACTGCTTTCATTTTGTGTCTATTCCAAATATATTTGAGCAGTGACGTATTGACGTGTAATGTCACTGATCTGAACTTTGTACGTCACGGTTATACACGTCACAGACAAATGTTCGAGTTGTTATTATGACGTTGTTTGAAGCAAAATTCACTCTTCCACGCTCCGCACCCGTGGGGATCCGGGTTAGAATAGTCGTCTAGAATAGTCCCCAGCATTCCCCTTGCGTTGGCGTAAGAAGGTCGACTGAATGGGCGTACATTCGATGAGACCCGGAAAACCGAGGTCCCGTGTCACAGCAGGTGTGGCACGAAAAAGATCCTCTCCCTGCTCAAATGGCCCTAGTGCCGAGCATAGGCCAAAATTTTGCAGCCTTACGGCAAATGGTGTCTCCCATATGAGTGAAATTAGATAGAACGTTCTATCGTTAAAATGACAGAGTCCTCCGGACCCGGTTATACGATAGAATTCCACTCCTATACTCACTTCGTAGCAAAAGAATTTGTAAATACGGTCTGCATGGGCTATAAAATGAGATAGAGAAGTTATAAATACCTGTAACGAATTTAAACCACTGTTTATAGTGATATTTCCTTGTAATTAAAGATTTCAAAGAAATTGTCATGCTGTCTGATTCCACACTTCCGCAAAAGGTGGCTCAAATTGAATCGTAAAATTGTCAAACAACTCGATCGGACACATTTTTTCTTGGATTTTTTCATTAAAGGATTTACAAATATGAGACAAGGTTTGTTACTGAATAAATACGACCTAATTTTATGCTCATTCTATCTAACAGCTGTGGAAAATTCATTTCGGAGTGGTCCACTCCGATTTGCTACATTGCGAGTATTAGGGAAGGATTTCTACTGTGATAGGGACCGATACAGTCAGTTAATAATCTAACTAGAGTGAAATATTCTCGAGTGGGACGTAAAAACGTAAATAATCAATCCACGCTCCGCCCACTGATGCAACGTCACTGACGTGTTTACAGACTCTTTATGTTAGTTTTTGAGTAAAATGTCCGAGAGTCACACATCGATGAATTCTTCAAATTTTGCACACGGTCTCCTATCTGTTTCCATTACAATTTTTCAGTTTTATATCCGTTAAACCCTAATTTTACGGTTCATACCGTATAGACTAGACTTCGTACGTCACAATTCTATACGTACAGACACAATGATCGATTCCTTATTGTGACGTCAGTTGAGCTATATTCCTACGACATGAACTTTGATTGATTGATTGATTATTTACGTTTTACGTCCCACTCGAGAATATTCACTCATATGGAGACGCATGAACTTTGATATTTGTTCTCGTTATTCAGGAACATATTATTTAATTAAGATCTTAATGACTTCAAAATTTAGGTCCTAGTTCGTTGGAAATTTAATTATATATGATCCAATGAGCGTTGTCACTAATTTTATCCTCTAGTTTACCGGATTTTAGAACCACCATATAAATTTTGATTTTGTGTAAATTTATACGTCGTTTCGATTTAAATAATTTATCACAATCACAAACAAGTGCCGTAATTTAAATGGAACCACTTTCGAATTATATGTAAACAACATGGCGAGGCGATGTCGATTCTGCAAGTCGGGTCAATCTTCTCCACCAGAGCGGAGCGCTGTTACGCATGAGAGGCTTTCACCTTGTGAGCATCCTCTGTGGATCTATTCCGTCTGCAAAAAGTTCGGCCACTTGAAGCCGTCCTTTTACTTGTCCTCTCCCTGATCACCACTACCTCTATTTCGTTCACATAAATGGCGTACGATCTTCACTAAGGTTTTTGGTGTTTCCGTTGCCGTGTTTACATCTTAGAGCAGTGACGTCTCAAACGGTTAGTATATGATACGTCACTGGACCTCCTAATTCTAATTGAGTAATAGTTGTATTGCGTAAATTGCGCAAATGCTATTAAATATGGTCAACAAATGGTATTTGTAATTGTTGTTGAGTTTATTGATATTCTTGATATAATTACCCACATAGATTATCATGCCAGTAAATATAACATAGTCTGTTCTTCTAATTTTACTTAAATTATGGATAAACGATGAACAATTCTTGCTAAATATTTATAAAGAAAATTAAACGTTTTGACGAAAGATCTTGTAATTTTAGAACGATAACAGAGGTGTTTGGAATAGAAAACACAGCTTTACTATAAGCAGGCCCTCTGGTAGAAGAGAAATTCGGACAATTCTTCTCTACTCTTTTTCCATCTTCTCTACTTCCCTCGTTATTTAATGTGCTGTTGGTTGAGATTGGCCACTCCCTATCGTGAACCAGACGCGTCGTTGACGTTTTCTCTCCAATTGCACCTCCTGTTCTCAGATAACTAAATTCTCACGAAGATTTTTGTAAAATAACGATTTAATTTGTTGTAAACAGATGTATACTCGTACCTATTTGTTTATCGTGTATCAGTATTAAATTAAATGTGATACAGAGAACTGTATGGTTTCTTGGCAAATATTATTGGTATTAATAAAAACAATAAAAACACATTCAAATTATTTACGTGACTCTAGGTGGAATATTTTGCTTTGCTCTCGCAATAACTTTCACTTAGTTAGATCAGTGAAAGGAAACCTCTATCTCAATTATACGTGTATACGTCGCCCTCCTTAGATGGATAAAACACAATGGAGACAACACAAAAACGTTTGTGAGGAAGTCTCAGCTTATCTGATGTGACGAAAAGTAGAGAGTTACGGAGGGGACAACCTGTAACAAGAATAACGCAGTTCTAGTAGACCCCCCACCCGCAGCACACTACTTTATCTTGCAGACGTAACAGATTGTAAGCTGAAGCTTGGCGTGATACGCGCCCGCTTGGTGAAGAGATTGACCGATGTTGCAAGACGTATCATCGTCTTCGCAATGTGTTTGTGATATCAGCCAGAACTTTACATTCAAATGAGTCACTTTGTAATTACGGATTGTTTTGATTGGATAACATTAAATCGAACCCGAGAATTATGCTACACACCTCAAATAATTAGGTTCAATCATCCTCGCGTTGATTAAACATATAGAAAAATTTATGTACTATGTCACATTTCTTATATATTTAAAAACTTTGCCAACTACTAAGGCCAGCGTATATGAGATCAATAAGACTTATATTATTAGAATTTCTGAATAACAAACAAAATATCAAAGTCTTATGACCGTCTGCCATATGAGTGAATTTTCTCGAGTGGAATAAGCTGAAACAGTAAATAATCAATCATCAATCAAAGGTTCATTCGTAGGAATAGGTGAGCTTTGCAACTAAAGTTTATCCAAATAAGAGAAATATCGAATCATTTTGTCTAAAGTGCAACGTATGAGAATTTGTTGACGTACGAAAGTTCAGTCATACGTATGAACCGTGAAAATTTAGGGTTTACTACGCGATTATATTAAAAACCTAGAAAAATTGTAATGGAAACAGAATTTAGGGGAGAAGCACTGTGGTAGCAAAATTAGTTATACACGCAATGTCATATCTACTGCTCACTCTGGACATTGTTACTCACAAACTTTATACAGTATAAAAGACGATCTGTTAAACACGTCGTAGTGGAGCGGTTGGCCATCAGTGGGCGGAGCGTGGATTGAATATTGACTGTTTTATCAGTCCCAACTCGAGAATATTTATATACCACATCTTAGTGATAAGCTTGTCAGATCATATAATAATAACTTGACGTCAAGGCCCCTCATCACAGTTAGAAATCCATGTGCACCCATAAAATTACGGTCGTCTAAATCCACTTAATAGCATAGTACAGCAAATCGGAGTGGAGTACCAACTCCCATGAAGAGTGACTCTTCACAGCTGTTATGGAATAGACCAATGATGCATAAATTAGTTGATCAGCTAACTCTATATTACAGTGTAAATTACCAACTTTGTTACACCCTCGACATATCTTTGTAAATCCTTTAATTGGAATCAAACTTAACTCCCGAAGACAAAATTGTTGTGCCGATTCTTAGTTGCTTTTGAATATTTTACGATGTTCATCTAAAATTTGTACGCCATTTTCCCGAAGGTGGGATCTCAGACAGGCATTGTACGCAATTCTTTGAAAGACATATTATATTACAAATGAAATATCACTAGATAAAACCTAGTTGTACAATTTCAGTTTACAGTGTATCTTTAACTTTCTCAGGTAGCATCATCGGATTTTATAAAGCTACATGCAAGATCAACCGATTTATTTTACAAAATTTTCTATTTGGCTACGTTCTAAAAGTGAAATGTTAATAGAGAGTGAGAAATTCTTATCGAGTTCACCGGATGTTCTCGTGGACTATTCTTCCTCAAATTTTAATCTTAAACCCGAACCTATGATTCAAGTAAAACAATATATCTATGCTAATTTCACTCAATGGTTGGAGACGGACACCATTTGCCGGTTAAAGGGCTGGCTATGAAAATATTCATAGCCATGATAGATTAATGCGTCGGTCACCTCAGGGCCTTTGAGAGGGAAGGGATCTTTTCGGTCTACAACCTTGCTGTGATTATGAGGACCTCGGTTTTTCCCAAGGTCTCATCCGAGATGACCGCCCCATTCAGTCGCCATCTTACGACACGCAGGGATGTGCGTGGGACCTATAGTCTAACTCGGATACTCCCAGTCACGTTTGCGGTGCGGAGTTCGCGTGGGAAGAGTGCAATCTTGGTGCAGTTCAAAAAACGTCAATGAATAACAACTCGAAACATTTGTCTTGAGCGTGTATAACGTGACGTATCTAAAGTTCAGTTAATTCAGTGACCATTAGCACTCAATTACTTCCACTGCTCAAAGTGATATTTGGAATAAACACTATAATGAAAGCAGTATATTTTTTTTTTAAGAGTAAGCTTTTGGCACTAAAAATACTTGATTTTTATAGTAACTCATCGTTGTAGATTCATAGCTCGGTCACTGGACTATTGGTTTCTTATCGCCTTCCTAAATATCTTCGGGTAGCAGCCATCATAATTTCTATCTTCTCAGGTAATTTACATTTCAACTCGGTCTATTGTCCGACATTTAGCATGTATATTAAGCTCGACGACTGAACCTCCTTCACGAATAGTTTGTAATATTACATGTTCGTTCCTTTCAAATACTTGTTATATCGTATTTGTATAGATATGCCTTTCTAAGTCTTAGTTAATGTTTGTACACATCTGTGCGCAATGAAAATCAAGCTAAAGAAAGCATTCACTACATACGCGCTGCCATGATGCCAACAATATTTAATCCTCCCGAAATTGAAGACTTCCTCATAGTCTTTAATATACCCGCTATGTGTGTAGAAATACTATAATAACAGTAAAGAGTTTAACAAAAACAGATGTCATAAACTCTTCAGTATGACTGAGGTGAAGAAAACCGACGTGCAGCCAATTTTTGAACGGAAAATTTTGGGTGCGTTGCTTTCACGCTTCCGAATGTCCAGAACGTGTGGAATTGCAATGGAAATGATTTGAACGGAAAATTTTGGGTGCGTTGCTTTCACGCTTTCCGATGTCCAGAACGTTGTGGAATTGCAATGGAATGATTTGAATCCAATTCTGGACGGATCAAGCAATAATAATTATTCTATAGATTATGTAAGAGAGGATATGAAATGTCTGCTGGACATTTGATTGATTGATTATTTTACTGTTTTACGTCCCATCTGAGAAATATTCACCATTCAATTATTAGAAGACGTCAGGCATATTGCACGTGAAGGGACTGCAAACATTTGGCCTATGCTCGACACTCAGGGCCTTTGAGCAGGGAGGGATTCTTTTTTTCGTAACATTACCACGTGCACGGGCCTCGGTTTTTCCGGTCTCATCCGAGATGAACGCCCCATTTAGTCGCCTCTTTACGACCACGCAAGGGGATGCTGGGGACTATTTTCTAACCCGAACCCCCCACGGGTAGTCTGAACATTATAACTCTGTAAACGAAGGGAACCACAGCACCCCATATCACTTCAATTGTTTTTCTATTTTCCCCTGTTTTTACCTATGAATTCTTTTCATTTCACTTTGGCAACATCGATTTTTTCTTTTTTATTTCGTTTTTATATGTAAGATTTTACTATGCTAATGTTGACTGAATTCCTTTAAATTTTATTGATCTATAAGTATTCTTTTTCTTAAATAGTGCAGTTAATAAGAATTTTTTTCTCAGAATAATGGACGGAATCTTGATTTCGCATATGAAGCAAATTGACTTTGCGTTTTATTGTCAGCAATTTGTGAATTTCTATTTTGTTCCGATTCATTCCATTCAGCGTGGAGAAGAGAATGTCCGGAATCGATTCAGAACGAATGAATGGAACACACCCTTTGTGTTTGGTTTTATTTTGGGATTTACAACCTAAAAGTGTTAAGTAATGCAACATTATTAGTGAAGAGAGTTATTTTAACAATTAAATCAATTATTTGAAGCGAGCGGCAGTGTCACTGAGGTTCATATAAAATGATAGGAGCGGCCAAAGTTGAATGTAAATTACCAGACATGAATTATGAATGGCTGCTCCGAGATTCAGGGAAGGTCCGCCGAGCTGAATCTCAACCAATTTAAGATATAGCATCGCTGCCGAGCGGATGCGTGTTGCGTCCGTGTGTGTCTGTCCGGAACCTTGATGATAAGATAGAAGCGAGAGGCATCAGAGAGAATCATCAACCCTTCCACATAATTTGCTTGCCATGGAGAAAGGATGACCCTACTGATTTTCAAGGTCAATGTGAGGTCAAAGGCTATCTATTGATTCTTTCAAATTCTTGTGAACAAGATATGGGACACCGATATTCGTAAGAGAATCATCAAAACTTCCCACAATGTGTACCATGGAGGGGAGATGACCCTCTATTGATTTTCAAGGTCAAGGTCATTTTTAACTCGCCGAAAATCCTTGTGAATTAGTAGAAGAAACAGCATTTATCAGGAATCATCAAACTTTCCACCAATGTTCCATAGGAGAGTGGTAGTTTCTATTGATTTTCAAGGTCAAAGTCACTAACTGCGCTCAATATCTTGTGAACAAGATAAATAGAAAACAGCATTCATCAGAGAATCATCAACCTTTTACAATTGTTGCCCAGTGGAGAGGGTAAATCCTATTGATCTTTCAAGGTCAAAGGTCACTATTGACTATTGTTAAAAAAAATTGTTAAAGTGATTTCCCCCCGAATAACACTAGAAACTATTTAAGACAAGATCAGTTCTTAAAATACAACTATATAAGAAAACCCAAAATTTACTGTCTATATTCCCCAGGAGACAAAAACACAGTCTAGTTCTCTACCAGAGCCACAAGAGCCGATATAGACAAGATCGGGGGCTTTTACTTCCGGTAAAAGGGCGTGGTACCCGGGCCTCCGCCCCAGACCAATTTTAACAGACCCAAATATCTACATTCCCCCCACTATTTGAGAGAGAATGTCCCAATTTCGAAAACCCCTTTCCTACAGGTAACTAAAACCAAACATAATTTAGCTTATCATTGACACCCCCCCCCCCCCCCCAAATCTGTCCTACCAGCGTTACAAAACAATACAAAAAATCAAAATTACTTTCTTCATATCTATATATTATCAATGTAATAACTTACGCAAAAACTCAAACATCAACAACTGAGGGCATCACAAGTTTCAGCAGAACTAACCCTGCTTACAACAGCTGGTGTCTAGATAGCAGAGGGTTACCCACCCCGCACTTTCGGGCCTCTTTGAGTGTGGCGGAGTTTACACTCCTCGCCAACATCATTAAATTTCTTTCGCACTTCCTTGCGATGACCGAACCTAGGTTGTCCCTGGTTCACTGGCCCCCTAACCTGGACCGTAAAGCCAACCCTCCACGACCAATGAGAACTCGTGTAACCACTAGCAACAAAGCCATCCTTTTCATACACGATATCTTCGTCGGGTGGGACTCTCTCGGCCTGAGAGGGAACACTCGATCCACCAGAACAAATCAGACGATACAACCCCCGCAGCCGCGAGACCACGTTCAGTCAACGTCACATCTGACCAGCACAAAGCATACTTGTCAGGTGCCTTTGGAACAGGCTCGTCGGCAAACATATAAGCCACCGTCTCATCCATAGCTACATTGCCATCTCGTTACGCACGTGAGTACAATTGTCAGGTGTCTTAGGACAGGCTCCTCAGCAAACAGAAACGCCACCGCCTCACACTACGCTGGCGAGTCGGAGTCTGTGTGAAATCAGACCATGCTCATCAGCAACAAGTCTCCACCGAAGCTCTCCGTATCTCACTCTCGCATGGAATGTCCACACAGACCTCATCACTAAGCCTCCATGCAAAAACCGACCTCCGCCTGGAATAACCAGACTCTCCCAACACAAACACTGGAGTGCAGCCCATCTCCAATCTCGTCATCAGCATCCGAGAATTGACCAATATTTGTTTTGATTATCATTGTGGTATTTGGTGCTGTATTCAATAGTGATATTATGCGAATATTCTGTTCAATGATGATTACTAAGAAAGAAGAGCGATAAGTACAGAACTTTGTACGGCATGCTCCTAAGAACACTGAGTAAGGATTCTAAGGTATCGTAGAGGCTTCTGTCGAAAATCTCGTTTCGAGTAGTCTATGTGTTACGCATGTATTTACGTCGCTGCATGGTTGTTATGATACGCATTCGTTTTACGCTAATACTAATGGTTTATACTGTCCGTTCAACTAGATTATGTAGACTATCGCATTCCGTTATAGACCTTTAGGTTAAGATCCGAATATAATATATACAGCTTAGTGTGATGCAACTGGTCGTTATGCGCCATGAATACGGCAAGATAACATTGCGTGCTATAAAAGAATTACCCAATCGGGCAGCGCAAGCCTTAGACCTACGCCCGATACGGGATAAGTTTCTTTCACACCATTGTATTGCGTTCGCTCGCACCTTCTGAGTGACGGGTTTTCTTTTCCAAAGCAACCATGTATTTTTCACGTATCGTGGACCACCGGTTTGCTCAACACAGCCGTATGAGAGCCTAGATTACTGTACAGCTTAGTTTTGGGGGGCGTACACTTTTCCGACTAGAATAAATATCTTACGTAGAGTTTCTCGTTGTCAATTCCAAATAGGAGGCACGTGCGTAACTGGGAATTCCAATTGCTAAGAAGATTTCTACTTATTCTTTTCTATGCGAGATGTATAGGAAACTCAACTGTCACTCAACCCTGATCGATACAGTACTTATTCAACACTGTTAGAGACATAAATCATGGCCGACATTGGTTTATACGGAATGTATGTACTGAATATTTTTCTTTTGCACAATGATCCAAAATTTTTCGATACAGCTGGTCAACATTTCAGACGTGTTCGTACATTGATTGCATTATATCTTATAATGTGACTTCCCTTTGGAAATTACACAGACACCGGTCTGGCTTTACTGTACAATTATTTTCCTACAAAGATACATCTGTCACGGAGTCACATTTTATCATTTTCAAAGTGTAAGACATGTTTTCATTCTTAAATCCCTTTGCAAGCATTCCACCCGTAAAGAGAACATTGCACTTTGTAAATTTCAATTAGTATGCAATTTATTATTCTCTAGAAATCTCTCAGAAAACTTCCGCCTCTGCTACAACTTTCCCTGATAACAAATCATGATTTAGGCTCAGGAGCTTCCGATTTATTCTGATCCCATTGGTGGGTGGATTAAACGGGAGTGTCATTATATGAAGTTCATTACCAGGACTTAACTTTTATGATTACGCCAGTACTCCAAAAGCTGGCGGGTTGTTTT
>CAJDSM010060961.1:8837-22026 GCA_903981925.1 Ostrea lurida | reverse complement strand
CATCAAAATTGGTACCGTATGATTTATATCAACATGTCTTCCGGTAAGAAAAACGCTTATAGAACGAAACATATCAGTTGTTTTTTCTTTGTCTATGCATCTAAATTGATTTCTTTTTAAACATGTTGGTGTTCTCACTTCCGAACATTATTCGCTTCGTAATACACATCATTAGAAGTGAAAGTTACTCTCCCATCATTAGAAGTGAAAGTTACTCACCCATCATTAGAAGTGAAAGTTACTCTCCCGGCATTAAAAGTGAAAGTAACTCTCANCCCCTTTGACAAGTCCTGGATCCGCCCCTGACATCTAAACTCTTCATTTTCAAGACTATGCACAAAACCTGTTTATGTGTACGTGACTCAACTTATCAACATGGCACCAAAGTTGATGTCTCCTGTAAGAAAAACGCTTATAGAACGAAACATACCAGTTGTTTTTTCTTTGTACGATGTAGGTGTTGTCACCTCCGAACATTATTCGCTTCGTAACACACATCATTAAAAGTGAAAGTCACTCTCCCATCATTAGAAGTGAAAGTTACTCCTTCCAGCATAAAAGTGAAAGTTACTCACCCAGTATTAAAGGTGAAATTTACCCAGCATTAAAAGGGAAAGTTACTCCACCCAGTATTAAAAGGAAAGTTACCCAGCATTAAAAGGGAAGTTACTCACCGCATCATTGAAAGTGAAAGTAAACTCACCCAGCATCACAAGTGATAGTCACGGTGACTGTGGACGAAGGTCCCGTATCACGGATGTCTGCATTTACACGATAAGAACCTTCCTACGCACTTGATCCCAGCTCTGGTGTATCCAGGGTCCGTGTTTGCCCAACTTTTAATTTGTATTTCGTGTTGGATTTATGAGATTGATTACTGTTCGTTATCTTTAATGTAGCAAAAAGCATACATGAATTTTACAGTAAATGAAATGCGCGCGCATCACCTCACTATATATATTTAGACAAACTTGGCGTTTACAAACACAATTGTGGGAGCGGAATTTTTATGTGAATACAAAGTGTACTACACTGGGTAAAATATTTTTAATTCACATATATCAATAACATATCTTTAAACTGATAATCTTAAAATCAGAAAGCGTCTCCACGACCCTTTCATTACATGTATAATATTGTATTCTCATTTTGTAAGCATTGTTTGTTTTGTTTGTTACATTCCTTCCTAAAAGAGAATCGTTCAGTCAAGTAAATTTTGACCAATGAACAGGTGAAGATAACGAACAGTGATCAAGCTCATACATATTAATTAAGAGTCTGGCAAACACGGATCCCTGGATATACCGGATGTGGGATCCGGTTCCTAGGAGGTGTAAGCATCATCCGTGGAGTTTACATTCAGTTCTCGCTGCCAAACCCTGAGTGTAAATGATTCATTGTAATGAAATACTTCTTCAATTATATATATCAANATACCGGATGTGGGATCCGGTTCCTAGGAGGAGTAAGCATCATCCGTGGAGCTTATATTCAGTTCTCGCTGCCAAACCCCGAGTGTAAATGATTCATTGTAATGAAGTACTTCTTCAATTATATATATCAGAAGAAATAAGAATCTGCATTTTCAAGACCATTACTTTTCCTGCTGCCGTAAAATGTTCAAAGTTGTATCAAATTTAACTTCATCTTACCAGGCCCCCACCTCTGCACCCTATATAGTCTTTCAATGATTTTTTTCATTGTCTTGTGCCAATCATAGATTTTACAATTTTACTTTATTTTCTCCGTAAAAATATATTGCAAGTTTGTTGTTTCCCCCACAGGTTATTGTTATATATTTAAAAAAAACTCAATGCCGGCGTTTAGTAAGTTGTACCGGGATTTACTTTTCTCTCTATTTCACATACGTGTACGATGTAATTAAAGTATTCTGCGGATGAAACATAAACTCTAAGCAATAGATGATTGTATTTTTTGCATAAATTGGTTTGTCTGAAATTCTAGAACTGCAAATAATTCCTTCCGTGTACGATATAAATGTCAAGGACTCAAAGAATTCTGCCGAGGAAACCTCACTGGAAGCATCAATTTATTATACATTTTGTCTTTCTTTGAAATTCTACAACTGCAAAAATTGTTTCCTTGTACGATGTAAATTTTCCAGTATTTGCCGAATTCTATACTCGTCAATATGCGCGGTTCGGAAGGATGTGAACTGAGGTTCTTTATCGAATGAGGGTCGACCCGGCACTTGATCTCTTTAAATGAAGAAGATCTCCTCGAATTCTATTATTCATATTACGTGTATTCTTGCTTCATGTAATTGGGCAAAAATAATCAACAGTTATACTGAAATCTGTTTGCAAAAGGAAATGTCTTCCTCTTATACAAATACACTCAGATCTACTGAGTACGAAGACGTGGAGTCGTCGATTTTCATCCGACGAGAACTCCTCATCTGTCGTCTGCGGACAACGTCAAAATTGCGCGATGTTGCTATATTGGCTTGGATGTCTATCATCTCACCCACGGTGATATTAAGGAAAAATGACTTAATAACCTGCCAATAAAACAGGAGAAATAACAAGCAAAATCAATCTGATCCGATAAGTGGGTTTTGGTCCGGGCTTGTCCTAAGTAGATTTTGTACAACACGGAATAGACATCGAGTGAAATAATTTCAGTGGACATCGGTTGAAGAGAGGATCGCAGTACAGGATTATAAATAACTTCTCCGCAAACCCCCAACACGTGCGCGTAATCAAATACAAATAAGGACCCGTATATACTATATAATAAGACATACAAATCAATGGCGTTGGAATGTAAATCTTACTGTGAAACCGAGATCAAAATAGCTCTCATTTTTCTTTCAAGATCTCATCTTTGAAAAAGAATATGCGGTGTATAAAATCAAATATTGTCTGATGTTGCATGCTTTCAGTGTTTCAAGCGGTGTAAAGACAAAAACAGAACAAATCTTGATTATATTGATGATCTTTTCCGAAGGGACATTCGGGTCCCATCGGGCGGTATGCTAGTACTCGGTAAACCAATGGACTCCGCATCATTTGATTTGAACGTTTGATGGTACGCAATGCATTGTAAACAAGAATAGAAATGTACAAGCTATAGAAATTGATTCTTAACCACCGACTCGCGTTTCACGACCATGTTACCGGGAGTTTTTATTTTAATGAAACATGTTTAGACTCCCACTTTTATTGCGAGGTAGTCACCAAGGACTTGAGCTTTTTGTGCTTTTAGCTACAAATAATTTACAGCTAATGAATTATGAGTAAGTAAATCCATTATGAATTACGGACCGTTTTGTGCGATTTGTTCTGTGTCGTTTAAGGCCGTGAGATGGATCACTAAGATGTCTTTCGTGTTGGTGGAACTTTTTTTAAGCTCTCTTAGTTTAGAGCTTACCTGATAATGTTCTCGTTATTTAATGAATTCCCTTGTATAGTCCGCATTGGTATGATTGCTTGCTCGTTTGAACGAATCAATTATTGAAGTTTACATTTATAAAGTTGCAGGTTACCGGATTCAGTGTGTATGCTGCCCATCATCGGAGAGTCACGACAAGCCACGTGAACGGGAGTCAATAGTTTATCACTCTCGGCCTGACCGCCAGTGTCAATATGGAAATTAAAACATAAATAAATAATACTGCACTTCTGAACGCGTTGTCCTAGAAGATATCCGGGATTTTTTAATTTGTGTTCACGAGTTTGAAGTTTATTAAAATGGATGGCGATATTAATCAGCACGTGCTTGTGGATGCAATGGAGTCGGAATTCACGGACGAAAGTGCGAGTGAAAATTATTCACAGTCTGACGTAGAGGATACATTGACGGATCAAGGTCGTTTTGAATGCGGGTCAAGGTCATCCTTGTGCGAAATTCACGATGAATTGAATTCTATGAGCAAGTCCGGCACTGATGACTCGGACACAACGATTCGAGAGACGGCTTCACATCCCGGGCCCGGGACTGCGGACCAGAGCACCCCCACTGAATCCGTGGCAACAGAATCGGCACTATACGAAACACCCTTTACTTCCGTCAGCGGGTTCGACGTTTATTTAACAGCTTTTGAGGAAAGTTCCCATTCGCTGGACAAGGTTCTGAAATTCGACAATCTCACAGAAATCCCGGCATCCACGTCAAACTTCAAACCACCTAAAGAGTATGTGTCCGCAAGAGAGTCTGAATTGTTTCAATCTCAGAAACCACAGTCCCGAGGCGGAAAAGGAGGAGAGCGACTTGGCTCTACCGGCAAATGCACCCCGAAGAAAACCATGCCTTCTCCCCCCAAAACTTTACCGGTGACTGGGAGTGATTGTAGTAAATTACCATCTGAAAAATCCAAAAATTCAAATGGATCTCTCAAATCCGAAAGTTTCCGCGCGATATCCAAAGGAATAAAAGGAGGCACTAAAGCTCTGTTGATACAGAAGGTAAGTTTTAGGTGTCGTGTCATATGTGTATTCTGAAACGGAGAGCTTTGTCGTTGAAAGTATCAGCAGTGATGCTTTCGACCTATGGTTGGCTAAGTTGTATCTAAGATTGGTTTCATAATACATCTCCTCAGTCTAGATTACACGTATATCGTTAAAGTAAAGCTCTGTAATAGTTCAAACTAAATCGGAGATATATCTGCAAAAGTTTCTTTACTTCTAATGGTTACTGACGAGACTCTTTTTGAAGAAAAGTCTTTAAGTTGACATTTGATCTGTAGGAATTATCTCACCATTAATTGGAAAAATACAGATAACGTAAAATTAAACTGCCTAAGACAAATCCCAAAACACTTTTTTTTTCAATGCGTAATTTTTTTTTTCTGTGTGTGCGATCTATAAATGACATCCCTCGACAAATTCAATGATAATAAAATTCAGACAGAAACCCGCAAACAATTCCGGTTTGAATTCGTGTCGCTCATCTAAGTCTTACCGGAAGCGGATATACTCAAGGCATGTGTTAAGTTACCATTTACAGAGGTTACAGGTGTCTGTTACGATCTTATTATCCCCATTTCCATGCAGGCAGTAACAAGATTGACTCTTATACGGAGTTCAGTGAGAAAAATCAACATATCGGCGCGCATCGTTGAGAATTTATTTTTCGAAACTGGTCGTGTATCGAGANATCGGCGCGCATCGTTGAGAATTTATTTTTCTAAACTGGTCGTGTATCGAAAAAAGCATGATGGGAATTTTTCTGAAATGGTCATGTGTACAGAAGTACATGATGGGANCATGATGGGAATTTTTTTGAAATGGTCATGTGTAGTAGAGAAAAGCATGATGGGAATTTTTCTAAAAGGTTCATGTGTAGAGAAATACATGATGGGAATTTTTTTTCTGAAATGGTCAAGTATAGAGGAAAGCATGATGGGAATTTTTTTGAAATGGTCATGTATAGAGAAAACCATGATGGGAATTTTTCTGAAATGGTCATATGTAGACAAAAATATGAAATTCTTCGAAAACTAACAGATCTTTAGCGATTCGGATATCCATTAAATTCGACTATATCCCTCTTATAGGACAAAGGTCAAAGACCTTCCTTAAATCCACTAGAGATATTTCTGCAATAAAATATACCAACGGCGANAAAGGTCAAAGACCTTCCTTAAATCCACTAGGGGTATTTCTGCAATAAAATCTACCAACGGCGGATCCACAAAATTATCAACCTGCAAGATCCGCCCCAGCCTGCTGACTGACTCTTCATCCTGGTACCATTTGATAGACCGAAAAACAATTCACTTTCACTTTGAATACTACCTAATACATCACTAGAATAATTTCATATGTCTGACATGTACATGTTATTTATATCAATAATTCACCAGAACATGGAACGCTCTTTGATTGCAAATATTGCTTTCTTTCATTAGACACAGCAAATTGCAAGGTCAGCCGTTGAAAAAACATTCCAACATTTCTTTCTGAGTAAAACAAAACTAACAACAAAAGAAAGACCTATTACCTAGTATTCTTTTTAAAAATAAGATGTGCAGCATTCAGTATATAGGTTATTGAGCGGTCGATCATTAAAGTATGCTTATTTCCAATCTCTATTCTCCTAGCTGTACATGTAGGTATTGTGATAAATGATGAACCTTTTTAGGTTTCACTGTATCCTATTGTCTACAACGTCACGCGACAAATGTATCCTTAATGATTACGAGACAACAACTGTACCCAGGCCTATAGGAGTTCTTTTATGTCTTACAGAGATATCAGGAAAACATCAATAACACAATATGTACATGTATTATCTAGTAGTGGAAATATAAATCTTTTAATGAAGGACAAGGATAGATAAGCATTCACGTCCAATTTACAAATTTGTATAGACACCAGAATCTGCTTCCAATCGACCGAAGATTACAACTCGTTATTTCAAATCTAGTAAAAATTGATTGTGTTTTTTTTAAATACTGCATTAAAAGAGTACAAGTTCTTGTCAATATATTGTTTGAATATCCATTATCTTTTGTGGCTTTAGAATCCAATATTGTGGTGTGCAGAACCTGCCATCAGTTGGTATCTGTTGAATTAAAAAAAACTTTAAATTTACACAACTAATGAAAGCGCGTAGGTTTACAAAATTTTGTTTATTTAGTTGTTGAAAATCGTTTGCAGTAATTAACAATTAATTTCATTAGATATACAGAGACAATTGTTTGTATTAAGGGACACTATCATAAATTAGCCTTAGTTATCTCATAGTTTGATTTTAAGAAAAAAACTGCAGTAGCAGATTTAGAGGGAGGAGATTTATGGGTGTCCCAACCCTGCTCCTGTTCTTTTTTGGCTGAACATTTCCAATAAGCAAGAGACCAGCATGTCTTAACGGTCACGTGAGTGTCATATGACCTCATATAGGAAATCTCATATACTTGCTTTTAAAGGGACATGGGCACGTTTTGAGCTAAATTTTATATTTGCATTTTTACTGTTTAAAATTGATTAATTATGTTATTCTATTGTTTAATTCTCTAAGCCCCGGTCACACTGTCACGAGTTGACATAATGTACCCACGAGTTTGGCGAGTGTATAACTCGCCACAACTTCTTCAGTTGTAGTGTAGATATTGAACACATGTCTGTGGAGTGTCGAAGGAAATGTCTCTTCATGTCGCCGAGTACTTCGGCCAGCAGCGGCGAGAATTTTAAACGCGTTGAAAACTGTCTGCGAGTTTTGGTCTCGTGAGATGTCGAAGACTGTGCGAATATCATGTCGTCTAAGTTCGTGTGCGTTGTTGGCGAGTGTGTCGTCACATTAGTACGCCGCTTCTCGCCGTTTAAGAAAGGTCGCGAGCAAACTACGATCTGCGTTGCGAGTTCGAAAGACATTAAGACGATAGTTCTCAACGATGCACTCGGACATAGCAGCGGAGTTCCCATAGACGACCTTGCCTCGAGCATTCATACGGAGTGTGTACGTGTTCAGTTCGCACATTTTCATCAACATGTACGCGTTTTGACGATGATGTTGCCATAGAACTTAATATGCATATATTTTGAAAAAATGATTTTCTCTACAACTGACTAACACAGCCATGCACATAGAAAGCAACAAAGCAAAAAGTTACCGCCAGAACAAGACATGGTATCCTAGTGTATATGTACAGCCTCTTCAACAACGACAACGTGCTGGATGAGGAGAATAGAGAAAAGTATGCAAGTTTGAGAGCAACGAGACAAATAATTGCGAGCGGCCGGAAAAGTTTCAGAATAATCGCAAAAGTAGTACATTTCTGCAAAACGATTTCGTCACAACGTCATTCAAGAATCGTGTAATGTCAACTAGACTCCGCTTTAGGTTCGCACATTCTCGCTAGAAAAGCTCTTCCACTGGTAGAGAAAGTGTCGTACAACACATCGTACAGAGTAGCCTTAACTCGTGTCAAAAAAAAGAAACTGTCGTCCTGTTCTCGTGATCAGTGGTGGAAGAGAACTCGAGCCAGAAATGACGTACTGATTGTCTCCATCATCAAAAAGCATTGCAAACTCGTGGAGTTTTTGACGAGCTTTAACTCCCCAGCACTCGTGATAATCGTAGTTCCAAATCGTGACAGTGTACGGCGGCTTAGATGGTCAGCAAACATTTTGAACTTCAATTTGTTACGACAGTAGAAACAAGAGATACAGCAAAATCCAATGTGAAACAATTTCCAAAGGAGGGCTAAGTTTAAATTTATGTGCCCTATGTCCAAAGATGCCGCTTTCAACCAAATTTGAAAGAATTTGAATGCGTAGTATGGAAGTAAAAGTTCTGTTAACGCTCACGGACGAACAACGCGACGACGACAGATGAAAACCAGTTCCCAAAAGCGTCATTTTGGTTCCTCAAACGAACCCACATCCTCTTTGGATGGGAAGGACCCCCCCCCCCCCCCCTCCCCCCCGAAAAATAGTTCTGGATCTACCCCTGATGTGACCTCAAGATCAATCGCTTGCGTCGTCCGTTTAAAGATTATTTAATCATCGCCATCATTGACTTGAGATTGCTAAATAAATCATCGATGACAATTGCAGGAACTTCTCTCAACTTTGTTTCTATGGTCTCGTTCTTCATATCATATAGACTGAATAATTTATAAGAATGGATACCCATCTAATATCCATACATGTTGTTGTAAAGAATGGAATTGAAATATTTTTTTTCCCTCGAATGTCTTGTTTCTGGCATTAGCCCTGACGAATTGCTAGGCCAATCACCCTTCTGTTCAATTAATTATTCGCTGATAAACAATGAAGTTGTAAGAACATTTTCGTTTTAAGCTTTCCACTAATGCACACGGAGTAAGTATATGGAAAGCTGGTCTCGATATGAAATTTTGCGGCTCATTACGCCCCACAATTATAATTAATCCTCTTTTTTAGATTTAACTCTTAAAACGTTGTTACATTACCTCGTGAGCCTTGAGTGTCAATCTTTTTCATCACAAAGAATAAAGCTGCTATATAATCCACTTACCCCAGGTTACCTTCTTCATCTGTGAAGTCTGGTTTACGAAAATTGATGTCATATTAGTAGCTCTTCCATTTATAGATCTTGGAATCGACTACATGTTATCTATTTCGTCGTTTCGTT
The DNA here is from genome assembly GCA_903981925.1 of Ostrea lurida. Taxonomy (NCBI): domain Eukaryota; kingdom Metazoa; phylum Mollusca; class Bivalvia; order Ostreida; family Ostreidae; genus Ostrea; species Ostrea lurida. Next base: position 12,945 of record CAJDSM010060961.1, on the reverse strand, counting down.
TTTTTTCAGACTGATGAAAATTTTTTTATTAAGAAGGCAGGATAGAGTAGGACGTTGTTTTTACTGGAAGTTCTAACCGAAAAAGGTATCCTTTTCATTTTGATAAGCCACCCATACTTGTTATGATGAATATAATGTAATTAAATCTATGAGATTCTGTTTATTGGCGAACCACAAGAAATTCACTCTAATTAAGTTTGCTAGCTAAGTTCAAGAGAGTACTGTGAAACATATCATTTAATTGATAATTGTGGTTTATCCCGCTTTTCTTATCATGAATTTTGACAACAGTCCACATCAGATATACCGCCTGGATTTTTTCAGTGGGAAATAATAGGGACATATCAACTATCAAATGATGCACAATTTAGTTATATAGAAACTTTATGTAATAAGGAAATAAAGAGGATTTTTTCACCTTATCATTCGGTTATGCATCTTATTTAAAAAGGAAGAAATTGAAAGAAGTGGAGCGGAAAATGGTACCTAAATTTCTAATGGATGTAATTATTAAACTTTTAGTGAATTACGAAAACCCACTGCCGACATTGTGAACTTAGCCGTCTCGATAAGAAAAAAAGTGTCCTCACGTTTGCAAATAAGTTGATGAAGTGATGGTTTATACAATTGTATATAGAAATTTTCGCTGCAAAAGTATTAGAAAGCCATGTTTCAGAGATACCAATCACTCATTGGTATCGCAGCACTAATAGAACCGGATGAACACACTACACTAGTCCTCATTGAACATTTGGAAATCAGTAACTTAGTATAACTATCCGCGGAGGGTATAAGGCGGACGCATTAGTATGTTGGCGGTGAGTGCTGAAGAATGGTTCCGATAACTTTAAAAGCAAATTCATTCAAATTCTTTTTTTGTGCTTGTGGTTTATCGACAGAATACTCTTTAAATTTAAACTAATATACTCTTAACTCATCCAGTACTTTGGTAACCAAGTGATTGGAATTGGGAAGGTCTTTTAATATGGAAACATAATCTACTGATAGTCCTTTTCGGCGGTGGACTAAGGGCACAACATACTCTTTAGTCTTTTATCGATGGAAACAATTTTTACAGTTTTTCAACAAACATCCACGCGAGGCCCTTATTTCCTAGTTAGACTTAACTATGTAACATTAAGGATTTTGGACATCAAATATATATTGTTAACATATGTGAGTTTTCACAGGCAGCCTTCGTATAGGAAGGAGAACATTTATTATTACTCCTTTACAAGGAACGTTACTGTTGACAATAAAGTATTTTCTGGAAATGGGTCAATATAAAAATTGCAATTCCTATAAAGAAAATGTGGCCTGTAAAAATGAATTGAATCTATGGAATTGATGAGGAAAGCACACTATACGAATGTATCTCGACCAACACACTTTCTCTCTTGAGCGTTTGTAAAAGTGCCAACTCAGTCATATCAGTATATTAGAATATGTAACTCATGGGATCCTGTCATTTATGTGAAGATTTGATCTGTCATGTTAAATTTCTCTCACATAAATAGTTTTGATTAATATATTGAATAATATTGTGTGTTATGTAAAGATCTATTAAATGCATGCAGTAAAACGCTAATCAGATTAGATCAAGAAGCGAAGTTTGTCAAAACTCTATGATCGGCACATCATTAGAAAATTTCGATCGCGCGAGGAGTTATACTTAATTATCTTTATCAAATGTAGCTTCAACCTTGAGTGTAAGTCAAAACACAACTGCAAATGTTAGTAGTCATGAGAGAAAAATAAACTTGTAGAACCACTATACTCTACTCGCAATACTGAGCGTGCTCGTTATACATATAATTGCATTCGCAACGTGAGGTTACTCAGATGATGGACCGCGATAGAATTGAAAAAAATAATACCTAGCATCATTAATTAAGTGTGACATAATAATAGCCAGAAAGATGCATACACAGATTTCATTATCCTGAAGTTGTTGGTGAGAAAAGGGATTCATTATTGTCATTCAGAAAGGCAGTAAGGAAAAAGGTAACAATCGCGGGTTTGTATATCTCTCTATAGGATCTGATTGCTGATGCACTTGATGTCAATGTGGGTAAAGTGATGAGAATAATAAAACATATTAGTGGCGTCTTATGGTATTGATAACTTGATATATTGATGATTGATATTCGAATTTCGAAGAAATAGCCGTTATGACACACTATTCATGGAATCAATTGGTAGTACGAAAAAAAGTTGAAAAACCACTAGAATTTATTTATAGATCTCAATTTTCTTATTTCCAATCAATAGTCAGGATCTATCCTCAGTGGTTAGTTTCATATAGAACCTTTGTTAATACTACGATCATTATACTCTTATCTCTCTTTTAATAAGATTTACGAAGGGCATGGAGTTTAAGGTCCACAAGCCCTAAAAGAGGGACTCTACCGGGGATATGTATGACATTGTCCATCATCTCCGAGCTCAGAAATCACTATGTCAGAGAGGTTGCAGTAATCGAGCGTTCAACGCAACATTTATGACCAATTTTACATTCGTGACCGGTTCAGGGTAGAATGCCTGTTGCGAAGATACACCGGCACTGGTAGTACCTATTATTTAACTCTGTGTCACAGATATATATTAGGACAGCAGATTACTAGTCTCAGAAGAGTGAATATTAATATACAATCCGAGGGGAAACCTGTAACCTGGATGCCTATTTACGCGGTCGTTAGATATAATGTTATGTTGGATCTAGTGTATAGTTCTTATAAAGTTATAAATTATATGTTGCACATGTTGGTGATGAATAATCACTGGTATTGCGCATTGGTGGCAGTGAAGAATCTCTCTGCCAGGTAACTGTATGTAATGCTTGATCTGGCGTGGATGGGGGGAAGCTCTTTGTGCGCGGACAGGGGTGTGAGAACCATTTTCTGGCCCCACTATTCGTTTGCTCTCTCCCATCTCTCGCTCAGGCCTTTGAATGTCTGTACAGTGAGGCGGCTTAGGCATATTGAGTGATGTACTCACGAAATATGTTACAGATGTTGCATCTTTCACATGTGCTTATATTTGGGGAAAGATTAGGCATCCCAGGATAAAGTATGCCATCTTAACTCGTCATGTGTCATTGTGTAGGCTAAGAAACGCCTTCAAGACACTATTGACGAGAATTACATGATCAGAAGTATTGTGTCTTCCACAAGATATTGAGGGAACTCTCACACAGCTGTGTTCATGCAAGACTTTTGGGCTCAATTTCCCTGAACTCATCTTTCAATCGACCACTAAAACCAAGGAGAGATTATGATTGAGTGATACGATTGGTTTGGATATTTATCCTTAACGTTCATACGCACTGCATTGGTTTTACAGGTTCTTGGTTTGAGGTTTGGGATGCATGTGAGGACTAACAAGTACGTGTTGTCCCTTGATATATATATGTGACTCTTCATAAAATTTGGGTCAAAAGGTACTCGATTTATAAGGGCGTAGAAGGCAGTCAAGTTTATGAGAGAATTTAGTCTGTTGTTTTGTGTCAAGTTGTGTGTTCATATGTCAGTAGGTTGCATATTTAATCTCCAAAATCTGTTAGTTCTTTCCTCATTTCAGAAGTTTTCTTTTTAGTGTGGTGATTAGATTTGACGTTATCATGCAGGAATGGTGCGAAGATTTATAATCAATCTTGATGAGTAATACTTCCCTAAATTTTATCATATTTCTTCACGACCGTTCTAGCTAAGAATTTAAAGGAATGCAATAAGGCATACAAACATACAAAAACGAAACTAGTTGATCAATCTCGCTGAAGGAGGGAGTATCAGAACAGGGGGGATCATCTAGTCGATACTTTTAGTAAAATCTTAATAATTCAAAAATGTATAATCATACGGGGCAACTCAAGATTGTTTTAGTAGAGATTGGAGTTCGACATGTCTTTGAGTAGGTTTTAGAAAACACGGAAGATTACTTGGAATTTTGCATAGCAGATTGTTCTTGTTAAAATACATCACCCTGCGTCGTTCATAATACACTTGTTTAGGCTAAAATATCGTATGTCTAGAATCATATTTAAATATTAAAGCAAATAGGTTATTACAGGCTCTTCAAGTATGTAACTCTGACTCTTCATGTAACTTCT
>CAJDSM010060956.1:0-17130 GCA_903981925.1 Ostrea lurida | reverse complement strand
TCAAAAACCAAAATTTAGGCACAGAATACCAAATATAAAACAAAAATGGTTTGACGCGGACTTGGGTAAAATCGAGCAAGACTTGTCACTCAAGGTAAACTTTATTGGAAATTCCCCAAAACCCTATATCAGAGGACAGTCTATAAACCTATACAGGAATACAACAAATTAAGAAAGATGAAATGCAGAAAATTTAAAAGTGATATTATTGACAAGCTCGATTCTCTGCAAAAAGATGACCCAAAACAATATTGGAAACTAGTAAAATGATTAAGGGCAGAAAAAGCTGACTCAACAAACTACCCAGGAACCAATAAATGGTGAACCATTTTAAATCCTTGACACAACAGTGGACAAAACTTTGAAAATAAATTTAAGAATTAAACTCCTTACTTTCAGAAAAGAACATTTCACAAAATATTTATAACAATAGATACAGAATAACCAAAAAAGAGAAATATTCATCTGCCATTGCTTCATTGAAATATAAAAAAGCAAAAGGACTAGATCTATTTCAAATGAAATGTTTGAAGAGTGGACATACAACCATCCTACCTTGTTTACTTACTTTATTCAATTGTGTTTCTCTTATGGTTATTACCCAGAGACTTGGGGCAAAAGGATATATTACTCCCATATTTTAAATCAAATGATCCTGTGACCCAAACAATTACGTGGAATAACTATAACAAGTATATTAGGTAAACTTTTCAACAAATATTGAACACAATGATTAGCATAACTTTCTAAGTGAAAAACAATTAATACATTCCTTGTCAGGTTGAGGAACGCCAAAACATGCCAGAACCTTGATCATTGTTTTTTATGTCAAATGTTTAGTGATAATATTGTAAGACACAAAGAAGGTAGATTATATGCTGTTTCATAGATTTTCATAAAGCTTTTGATAGTGTGTGCACATTGTTTGAAAACTAAAACTACTGCAGATAATGTGGGAACCAAATTTATAATATATTTAACAACATGTACATGAAAATGAAGCATGTATCAAGTATAGAAATTTCCTTACTCTTCATTCCCTATTAAAGTAGTGTACGTCAGGTGACAATTTGAGCCTAACATTGTTTAAAATGTTCATAAACGATCTTCCATCTATTTACAATTCGCATTGATCTGTCAAGTTACATTCAAAAAAATAAGACTGTTTAATGTACGCAGATGACATAGTTTTTTTTCAATCACCAGAAGACTTCAGCAAAAATTAAACTCCTTAGAAAAATATTGTGACGACTGTGTAGCAGTCAATTCCAATAAAACAAAAGTTATTGTATTTCACAAGCTGGGAGAACATAAGAAAAAATTCTTATAAAAGTTTTAATATTGAGTGTGTATCAGTATAAATACCTAGGCATTCATATTCACGGCTTCAGGTACTTCTCTTTGGCTAACAGAATTAACAAAAAGGGACTGAAAGCTTATTTCAAACTACGAAGACTTCCTTAGCCTAACCCAAGGTATCCACAAGTATACATGTCTTTGATCATACTATCAAAGCCTATATTACTTTACGGCTCTGAAATATGGGTTGTTTAATGTCATATAAGCAAAAATAAAACAGTCTGACAATATATTAATGCAACGTGCTATAAAAATTTATTGTGAACTTACACCTCAAATTTTGTAAAACCATATTGGGTCTGAATAAGAAAAGTGTGAACCATGCTTCACTTTCTGAACTGGGAAGATATCCCTTACATTAGATGTTGTCAACAGATTACTTAAATATTGCTACGCTAAGAACATTTAACAACAGACTTCCCTTTATTTAAAGTGCATATCTATGTAGCAAGGACCTTCATCTTGCCCAAAAACACTTGTATTCCTCCATAGAAATTGCTAAAAATTCTGGGTATTCAAAACATTATGACATATACTAAGAGGCTTGGTACTTTTTAAAACATCTCAAGAATAATAAATATTCAATGGATTGGCAGCTCTCAAATCGAAATCTAAAGATGGCAAACTTTTACTTATTATTTTTGAAACCAACTTCACCCTAGAAAAATATTTAACTTTAAAAGACCAGATCAGAAAACCATTTGATAGACTACGTGTATCAGCACACAGATTCTTCATAGAATTAGGCAGATATACAATATACGAGAACAGAGAAATATGTAAAAAACTGTTTTGCTCTAATCAAATTGAAGATGAAGAACTTGTTCTTACTCGATGTAGTAAATTTACAAAAGAAGAAAGAACTATTTAGACTAATTTTCTAAGTAAACATTTTACTAATTTACATGCAAACAAAATATTTCTGGATTTTAAACTGTGAAGATGTAGAGATTTTTATTAAACTCTCTTGGAAATTCTTACAAGTGACATTGCCTTAATTTATACTGTTCTGAATCACAGGTATATTGTATTGTATAATGTACATGATGTATGTAATGTGCAAGTTTATGACTCTTTCCACCTTCTTACAAATGACATTGCCTAATTTATGGTTCTAAAATATATAGATATACATGGGTATGTAATGTGCAAATGTTTGTGGCTGTCAATTCTACAATGACATTGCCTTAAATTTATATGGTTCTGAAGTATTAGATATCATGATGTATGTAATGTGCAAATGTTTGTGTCCGTTCCCTTTCCATCATGCAACTCTTTCCCTCTTGTGAATGTATATATTGTGCATTGTTTATATCGATTGTACAACCTTCTTGTTCCCTATGGGGGCCCTTAATGGGGGACAATAAACGAATTGAATTGATTGAATTGAATTGTAGGAAGAGAACCCTAGGATTGCATGCATCAGTTTTATCTAATATTACATGATTATTCCTGACGATTTTCGGCTCAGACATAAAACGTCTAGAAAATTTCAGTCTGTTATATAAATACCGCAGTTACGAACATCGTCAGTTATAGTTACCTGCATCTATGCAGATTACGAACATCAGCACTTATTTTCAAGGCGCATTCACAGTCGTAATGGTGTATTGCCATGTATTCCACCGCTTCAGATTTGGTTTTTATCAAAAGACAAAGCTATTATTAATAAAATCTTTAATCTAAAGGCCTCTGAATGAGCAGACAAAACACCGCAATATTGATGACCTTTCCCCTGAAATGCCATATTGGATGTGGGTAACTGCAGTTACGAACATCCGTTTACCGCCAGTGTTGGTTCGCGCGCGTTGTACAAGTGGTGAACTGGTGTAATGGCATGCCAGATTGTCTACCCATTTGATGAAAATTGCATCCAAGTGATATATTTGACCTGCCACAAAAGTGAACCATTGCAGCGATATGCCTGTGTATACCAGGATATAGAAGAACCCCCCCCCCCCCCCCGGGGTATTTCATTTATTCTGAAATTGGTTGGTTCGATGGTCGCATATTGTTGAGCGTTCTCTCTGGAGAATATTTCACTCATATGGAGACGTCACCATTGCCGGTGAAAGGATGTATAATTTACGCCTGTACTCGGGGCTTATGGCTTTTGGGCAGGGAGGGGTCTTTATCCTGCCACACCTGCTTTGACACGGAACCTCGCTTTTTTGCATTCTCATCTGAAGGACAGCTCCATTTAATGGCCTCTTACGACAATCAAGAGGTACTGAGGGCCTATTCTAACCCGTATCCCCACTAGACTTGAAAGTGAAATGTCCAATATTGAACTACTGACTAATTGCAGATATACATTTGGAATAAGTTTGAAAACTGCAATAACGTATTCGTTTGTGTTGCAGATTGTGGACCGAGTATTATTACATTAGCTGATGGAGAAAGTAGCACAATAACTTCACCTAATTTCAATAACGGAGGGCCATATCCTACTGGGAAAAAATGTGTTTGGCTAGTTAAGGTAAGCGGGAGTTGTAATGCACGTATAATGACTGAACTTTCATAAAATAAAATTGTGCCTACATCCATACATATAATTCCTTATACCTCGCTTTAAACGCACCTTTTAATCATGAAATACATGTGATGTTAAATGTCCAGGTTCCTGCTGGAAAGGTGGTTCAGATGACAATAGATGAAATGGATTTAACAACCAATAACGGAGCATGTAATCACTGGCTAGAAATACAGTACAATTTAATTGGCCAGACTGGTCCAAGGTGAGATGTTTGATTGATTGATTATTTATTGTTTTACGTCCCACCGAGAATATTTCACTCATATGGAGACGTCACCATTGCCGGTATGAAGGGCTGCAAAATTTAGGTTTATGCTCGGCACTTAGGGTCTTTGAGTAGGGAGGGCTACCACACCAGAGTGACACGGGACCTCGGTTTTCCCGGTCTTATCCGAAAGACCGCCCCATTCAGTCGCCTTTTACGACATGCAAGAGTATGCTGGGACCTATTTCTAACCCGGATCCCCACGGGGTGTGTGAGATGTTTGTCTTGCATTGTAAATAAAGCCCTATTTATGGAATTGCAATAGGGTCTTTGCTGTTTAACTTTGCTTTATTTATCATCACGATGTGCATAGGAATTAGATTGAAATTGAAAATGATTTTTTTCAGACGCTGTGGACAGTTATCACAAGAAACATATCAGACATCAATATTTGGGGACCCCACCATGATGCTACTGAAATTTGACAGCGCCGTTTGCTGCTGCTCAGCAACGCCCGGAAAGGGCTTCTCTTTGACTGTGACTCCTGTAGGTCCAGGTGGGTCCAGGAAAATAATAAACATATGGATATATAGTATATTAGAGCTCAATATACTGATTCATAGGTCATACTGTATTTTATTTCATTCAAAATTCACCAAGTTGAAACACATTTTACAACCATTCTCATCTATCATTATTTTCTTCATTCGAAAGCCATTTTTACAATTGTTTTAGGATGCAGTATTAAACCGTGTGTGTATGGGACCTGTGTTCCTGACTCCTCAAGTTTTACGTGCATTTGTCCAACCGGTGTCTCAGGACGACTTTGTGATATTATAGAAGGTAAGCTTAGTTCTAGAGTATATGGAGAATATCCTATAAACAGTCATTATTGATGTTCTCACATGTGTACCACATTTTGGGAAACGCAATAAACAATATAAGATATAATTATATACTGTTTAGCAGGGAGACATCACAAATCATCAGGTTGTAGCTGAGAGTTAGTATTCGAGAGTGCCTATGTTTTCGAGGTCGATAACCCTTCTGAGACCTGATAATTTATGATGTCACCTTGCTAAACAGTCCATAATAGTTTTATTATCCTAAAGAATCTAAAAAAAAACCAAATTATTTTGAAGTGATTTTTGCCTTGATTTTTAGGACCCCGCATCGACAGATGCAGCGCCATTTAGTTTTTCAATTTGTCCGTCCGTCTGTCTGTCCTGTCCATTAACAATTTTTGTGAACACTAAAACTTTAAAACTATACATTGTACATAGCTGAATTCATCACCATATGCAGATGTGCATGTTAAATTTGGTTTTATAGGGGCTTTATTTTTTGAGGGAAAATCTTCATTTTCCATGAATAAAGTCACAAAGTTTGCAAATTATATTTTATGAACACTAAAACTAAAAACATAGCTGGAATTTTGCACATTTGGTCATCACTATATGCAGATATGTATATTGAAATGTGGTTTTCTAGGTACATTGTATCATTATTTTTGGGAAAAATTCAAATTTTCACAGGTGCATAGCCTCCTCTACGCCAGCATGCCATGGCGTGCACATTGGTTTGTAAAAAATAAATAAAAACTGAAAAAAAATAAGCAGTTATGACATAACTAGTAATCCGATTCAATTAGCATAATACGTTGTGTCATGTTACTTAATGATTTAATATTTTGCGATTTTAGTTTAATATTGCTCTTGCTAGTTGTATCAGAACATGATTCATACATGTAAATTTTCTGTAACGCGTTGAATACAAGCTACTAATGGCCGCGGAAGAATATTAATGCAAAGTTCTTTTCGGTAGACAAACAACAAAAGCTTACCACCTTACCGATACTCCAAGTCAATGGCCAGTTTCGTTGTACTATCCATTTTTGGATCACGTGGTTATGTAATAGTTACTGAACTCAATCTGAAGACCGTTTATCGGCACATCCCCCTGGGTTATATAAAACATTATAAATGATCAAGTTGCAGCAATTTACAACTCTTCCTGATCTAGTTTTGAGTTTGCACCTGGGACTTTCAAGAAGAAATTAATATGTGGCATACATGATGGTAGGTTATACCTCAAGATGAAAAGCTGTATACTCTTTGTGGGACGCTCGATTCTTTATCCCTCTACCAATGCCTTTTTGAGTACTTTGTTGATCATACATGTACCAGTGGCAAGCGCCGCAGAGGCGCGTGTAAACGTGTGTTAGATCTGCCACGATAAACGATAGTTTGTCAGCACTTGCACTCTTACATGTAAAGGCAAGGATAATGAACAGTGATTAATCTTTTAGTCCCAAATAGAATACAAGACAATAATTGGACAAACACGGACCCCTGGACACAGCAGAGGTGGAATCAGGTTCTTAGGAGGAGTAAGCATCCCCTGTCGACCGATCACACCAGCTGTGAGCCCATTGTCTTGATCATGCAAGCAGGGGAATCCGTTGTCAAATCAGTGTATGAAAAACGGCTAAACAATTTGACCCAATGGCAGGCCATAATTGCAAAAAAAAAAAAAAATAGAATTTGCGAAATGCTACCTTTAAACTTGACAGTTGAAATACCTGCAACAACAACTTGTTTGTAAGTAGCCTGTAGCATGAAATATCAAATTACGTTGGTATCAACCAATAATAATAGTTTCACAAAGAAATAAGGCTTATTTTTGCATGTCATATTAGTATACAGTAAAGTATAGAAGGTTTCACTGTGTCCCACATCAGGGCTAAATATGTTTAATCCTACTACACTTGGCGTACACCTCATTTATTTCTAGCTATGCCCCTGTTTCATGAGAATTGACAAATTTTTCAAATCATATTTTCTGAACACTAAAACGCGAAACTCCATATATATATATATTTCTGCATAGCTGAAATTTGGCACGCATGTTTATCACCATATGCAGATGTGTATATTAGCACATTTGGCGCGGCCAGGACCTTGCTGACTTTGTCAGTGTTCTAGTTTTTCATTCAAACCATCAATAATGTTGATCATAACAACTTTTCCTACAAACAAAAAATCAAATGAAATTTCAATGGTTTTTGAGAGGTAAAACCGATGTTACCAACAGCTAAATGTAAGCGCCATTTTTGTTTTATACTCAATGTCATATATATTTATTAAATGAAAAGGCAAAGATAACGAATACAGTGATCAGATCTGCGTAAGTCCCAATAGAAATACAAAAACAAGAGTTGGGCAACACGGACCCTTGACAAACCAGAGGTGGGATCAGGTTCCTAGGAGGAGTAAGCATCCCCTGTTGACCGGTCACACCCGCCGTAAGCCCATATCCTGATCAGGTAAAACGGAAACAATGCGTAGTCAAATCAGTGTGTGAAAAACTGCTTTAGCAATGGCTATGAAACACATCAGACACGCATTTGACTCAATGTAGGTCATACTGGTAAACTAAATTGTTATAACGGACCACAGAATTTACGCAATTCTGCCTTTTAAACGTGACTGTTGAAACCCCGCAACATCAACTTGTCTGTAAGTAGCTTTGCCTCGATTCAAAACTGATCATGACTGCAGAACAAGATCTTGCGTATTGAACAAGTTAAGAGACATACACACATATGCATAGGTGACGGATGGAATTGCTACATAAATAGGGAAGCTGACGATGGGAAAGCTGAAATTATAAAGTCATAAAGTTGAGTAGTTTATCTTGCGTTAATGTCAATGTTCAATAAAAATATCAAGTACGAGACAGACATGGAAGACTCTGTGGTGTCCTTTATTTCTACGTTCGCTGGGATCAAGTATTGAATCGACATATGATTTGAAAATCATTATTATTGATAGATGAAACATCGTCAATATATCGAAATGTCGAATTAAAGCCACCGCTAGAGATTTGCTGGCTTTTCTGCATGTAGAAGTTTGATGAATTCTGCCTCATAGGAATATAAAAACAGGTACATGTATTTGTTAAACAAAGCAAAACACTGATTGATTGATTGATTGATTGATTAATTGAATTATTGTTTTATGTCCCACTTAAGAATATTTCACTCATATGGGACGTCACCATTGCTGATGAAGGGCTACACAATTTAGCCCTGAAGGTTGAAGCAGTTAAGGAAATTAGCGCTCTGCTTTTGAGCACCACTGCGCAGGATGCACTAACTTAGTATTTACTGCTTCAATACTAATCCCATTGGTGTAAAAGTATTACCCATTTCTTACTGAACCCTATTCAGTTGATCAATTTTGTGTCAATTCAAATTTTGAAAGGGTTTGGTAGGGACTATATTTTGTGGAAGGGATTGATTAATCGAAAAGTACAAAATCTGCATGATTTTACAGTTTCCATTTCATTTTTAGACCCCCTAAAGGAATATTTCAGTTTTAAAATTTATGATACAAGTAGTTGATACTTAGAACTAGTTACGATAATGTAATATATTAATTTGATAAATGTATTTTTTCAAACAGAACACTGATTCTTTAAAATAAAAAGGTCGATATTAATTTTCTTCAAAATCTGTGAAAATTCAATATTTTGGCCTATATTTTTAGAAAATCGATCCTAACCCCTGCTTTATTTACTTCCATTTTAAATTTTAAGACAAAGACTTTGAAAATTAAGAGAAGGAGAATTAGGAAATCAAAAAAAAAAGTTGCAATGCTTGTTATCAGGCAATAGTGTATTAAAAATGACCATTTTGCACTTAAAGCTTACTGAATTTGTCTGTTGCTGTAAACAAATCATAAACAACTCAAATCAATCATTACATAGAATACATGTAGATACATTATCATGTCTTCTTACAGTACAGATATAAAAAAAAGTTTAATTCTTTTAATGGAAATAAATAATGACCTTTTTGCACTTGATATACGGAAAAACTCATATTATCGAATTTCAAAGTTTAAAAATACATATTGGGACTAATGTCATTTTTTTTTATTTCACGTAATTTTCGAAGTCTTGTCTTTAAATATAAAATGGAAGTAAAAAAAAGTGTGGGGTTAGGGTCGATTTTTAAAATTATATGTATTGGCCAAAATATTGAATTTTCAAAAAGATTTTCAGGCAAATTAATTTTGACTTTTCTAAAAATCGATGTTCTTTTTGAAAAAATACATCAACCAAATTAATAAATTGCAGTTATTTCTAACCTATTCCAAGTCTCAGGCTACTTCGTATCAAAAATATATGTCTTTTAAGGGTATATTCACCGTATCAGAAATAAGAGGTTTATGTGGATGAATAGAAACTGGGCAAAAAATCATTGCGAGATTTTTGGAACTTTTTCGAATTATATATCAATCCCCCGCACAAAACAATAGTCCTACCAACCGTTTGCAAAATTTGAATTGACACAAAATTTATCAACTGAATAGGGTTCAGTAATAGAGGTGGATAAATATTTTTACACCATTCGGGATTCTGTAGTTTGAACCCGCTTTTAAATACTTATATAATTAATACGCTATCCCTGAGGCTGCGCAGATGTGGTGTTGCAAAAGCTCAGCGAGTTTACTTCCTCATTAAAAGGGGCAGTGACAGACGTTTCGAGCTGAAAGACTGTTTAGATTTTTCAGATTTATTAATGTTTACAATGCTCATTAGGGTATTTCCTAGTTGTCAGCAAAATTTGACGACGTCATTTGTTTGAGTTTACATGTACAAGTATATAACAGCACCTACAATTCTTCGCTATGTAATAACAAGGCTACAAGCCATGTTTTTGTTTTAGCGCCGTATTTGAATATGCTAGTAGAATACGCGTTTCCATTTAAACAGATTTTTTTTCAAATGGTACAAGTATCGATTCTGAGAACAACAATTAAATAGTTCTAGTGTTTTCTCCACATCTCATTTTGTTTTAAACATGGTATTTTGTCTGTGAAACAATATTTGATTGTAAATATAGTAACAAGGACTCGATTCCTTCGTTTACGATATCAAGGAATGCCAGTGCTGTATCTCACTTGAAACTCAAACAACATGACGTTTTTAAATTTTTGCTGACATGTAGAGAAATACCATATAGATGAGCATTGTAAAACATTAAAAGATGAAAATCTTCTAAAAATGTAACATTTTTGGCTCAAAAGGTATCTCATGCCATCCTGTTAAAGACCATCAACGGAGATGAAAAGCGTTTATTATTGTGACGTCATAAATAGGAGGTGATGCATAATATAACATGTCAAGTAACATAACATTCCGTGTCATTACGCGGTGCTAACGGGAGTTGCATCAACACACTTGACACACATACCCGTGCGCGTGAGCCTGCATTAATAATAGAATTATTTGCATATAGTTGAGGGTACAGTGAAGAATTATTAACCCGGAAATCATTGTCAACCAGGCTACATGTAAGCTGTATTCTATACTGAATGTTATAAACAACAACAAACTGTTTTGTCTGTTTGACGTTTGATTACTGGTCATGCGATGGTTTTCATGTATAGTCTGATGCTGGTATGGCTGCGGTTATTAAACGAACGTGTCTACAATTCTAACATCGTCGTGAACTCGGTGACCCGCATAAATTGTGACGCATGTAGCCAAATTTCACTAATGTTTTAACGTCGTCAAGAAATGGTCTTACCTTTTGCTAGATACTATCACCCTTGAAGGCGCGTGTTTTTCTAATTCTTAGAGGGAAACAGTATATTTTGTCAATTGTTCCTTGTCCAATCGATTCGAGTATTCAACATGAAAAGTATACTGAAATTGATTTAACTAAACTAGAAGTCTTTGACCAATAAAATGGACTGCATTAATCTGAATGATAATGATATCCTGTTCACTTAATAAGCAAATAAATGGTACTGTGTGTGATATCCAATTCCATTTTATTGTCAAAAATTACAATCTTTCGTAGTGGTCCAATGCCTTTACAATGTATGATATTACTGGAGTTACTAACAGTGTCAGAGGTAAGCTTCACAGCACCACGACTCAGTATTATGTTAATGCCATGTTATATATGTGATGGCTGCTGAAAACAAAAAATGTATTATATATTGGTATATATATTTTCAGGTTTCTGTCGTTATATCATGTGACTTGAAAGTGCGATATCATGTGTCATTTTCGAATTAGGTCTCGTGACTGGGAGCTGTACAATCGGTAATCCA
Source organism: Ostrea lurida (assembly GCA_903981925.1). NCBI lineage: Eukaryota > Metazoa > Mollusca > Bivalvia > Ostreida > Ostreidae > Ostrea > Ostrea lurida. Next base: position 5,900 of record CAJDSM010060956.1, on the reverse strand, counting down.
AGTTATATGTCATTAAAGGGACTGACTCAAGCGAGTTTTTAATATTTTGATGTTAATATTGAAGTATAACTCAATAAAGTCCTACATTCAAATTTTTGGGACCTTTTGGAATGCAAAGATTAAGAGCAACATTTTATCTGTAACTTCTTGGTGGTTTGTGTAAACAAAGAATTGGGTCTTTTCATCACTGCATAAAATGTTACATTTTGGGGTGGTGGTCAATGCGCAACATTAGCGTGGCGGTTTCCGCAGCAAGAAAAAGACAGCAAGTAGAGTAACAATGAAAATTCCTCGTATATCTTCACGTGTTTGTCCAGGGAATTATTAATTGCAGAGTCATCGGCCCTATTTCCGCACAGGGGCCACATCCCCAAATGTAGCGTTGTAACCAGTGCTCTATATTTACAAACAATAAATATAAATTGCTAAATTTTTGTAATTTAAATTGCATTTTGGATGCTTCAACGTAACACATCTGGAAACTTCATTCATATCAGACAGGATTTTTGATCATAAATGTGAAAACCAAAAGTGTTGGAGAAAAATCGTGAGTCAGTCCCTTTAAAGTGGTAGCCATAATATCTGAAATCGATGTAATGCATGCAGACATTGAATTTACAAGCGCCATGAAACTAACGAATCTTGCAGATTAATTCACTTGGACAAAGGCCGTTTCTTTTATGCTTCGGAATTGTTCACCCTCAAAATCCCGCAATAATAAAACAAAATCAAATCATTTTATTTTTATTAGCTTTTTTTGGTTTTCCATCTTAATGTGATTTAAGGTCTTTAATATACATAGTTAGATTTTATGATTGGTGCCTGGTGCTAATGTTTTAATGTATTTGCCATAAACATTCTTTGAATTTTATGCAGAAAAGGTTGGTTAGCAATGCGTTTAAGGATACATAATTTTAATGTTGACCTTTTGCTTTTTGTTAGGGCGGACACCCTCTAGTAGCACCGGTCCCTATCCAGCGCTCATTAGCTGGGAATAACTATTTGCTATGTAGAAGCGTCATCCCTGTTTGTTTTCCTGGGGGATAAATTTTGTTTTCGAAACGCCTGTCCTTCAAGGTGAAGGATCTTCAAAATGCATGCTGAAATGGACTTTGTCTATCAATATGTAAATGAACAATTAAATGCAAAGCTGGATTCAAAAAGGAGTACGAAAATCAAGATAAGTGTATTTCCTTACTTAATTTATATAATATTTAATCTTAAACAGCAAGGACAATGGTGAAATTTTAATGATGTGGATTTACTCAAACTGAACTATCAAATTTGAATTTAGTACGGATGTACTTTTACAATGAATATAATTTTAGATCTTTATATTGTATATTTCCTTTCCTCTAAAGGTGTTTCGAGATGTCTGACTTTTTTGGTATCATAATGTACGGTGCAAGTGTAGGAACCGCTTATATGTTCTTGCGGGTGAACTCGGTTGGACGCTAACGGGAGATCAAGGAACATTGATAAAAAGCTGAAAGTTACTATAAGGAATAACAACAGAATTACAAGGTTGGTTAAATCTTCACATATACAATATGTGCACCAAAGCACATTTGTTAATGTATACGAGTGCTTCTTGTGCATTTACAGGCAAATGCATCATTATATGCTTCAATAAGTAATTCCTTTACACTAAGATAATGTGCCTGAAGAATCAAAAATAGAGTCAAACATGGACTATGAATTTTGTTGTAACGTCCCGTTAAGAACAACGCGGTCACGGTAGCGCAGTGGTTAGATCATTTTGCCTTTGCAACAGAGAAGATAGTGATTTGAGCTGTGCACGTGTCATGACCATGTCAAACCCAGACGTGAAAATAGGGAGCGGATTGCGCCTTAAACCAACGCTCGGCATTTAGGAGAGCTGAGAATCACGGTTTTTCAGATATGATCTTACCAAAGAGGTCCATGTCCACAACAGGCGTTGGCACACTAAAGAACCCTCATGCTACAGGCACTGAGCGCTAGCATAGGTGTAATTTTGTGTTTCCTTCACCGATGAATAATTGACGTCTGAATATGAGTGATAAAATTCTCGACGAGATATAATCAAACATTAAGAAGTTTTCATTCATCAGTTTAGGTGAAATAACAAAGTCTTAGCTATTGGGGCGTAGTAGTGAGGGTTTCTTTATCGTGTCCAATATCTGGCCACGACAAATTGAACAGTCCAATTCTGCTGAGTTTTATTCGAAAGACTCGTGATTCCTAAATCTAGTGTTTGTCGAAAGAGCACTTACTATCTATGCTTGTGTCTGGGGTTTAACTCGGCATGGCACGAGAGGACTGGAAACTTGAAATTGAAATATCTTATTATGTGGGTGTTTTTGGGGGTGGACCGATTTCCATATAATATGCACAGTGGGACTGACGTCTGCATTACTTAGCAATAAGGATGCGAGATTTTTGCGGTAGTTCGCGAAAAAATATTAATAGACACACAGCATGAAATAAGGCAGTAGCTTATAAGCAAACATGCAATGCAGTGCTGGAGAGATGTTTATTTGTGTTGTGAAATTTAGTCTCTTTTGTAAAGGGGTAACTACCATTGATTAATATTTAAACACTAAAATTAAAAGGAATCAGCAAATATTTCTTGAATACATCAGGTACTTTTGAGGCGATCAGAGGAAATTCACGAACGGTGGATATAGCTATGATGCCATTTCAACTTTAATCCAAAATGGCATGTGGTGAGTGTTGCTGACTCAGTTTGTGTAACTCTGACAACAGTCACTGATTGTCTTCGAGTGGAAATGTGCAAGTGCAAATGTTGGAGCGGTAAAGTGCAAACTGGAAGTGAAAGTGGAATGATCAGAACACAGTACAGTTCTCTCAAAATTGATTAAAAGTTTATAGTAAATGTTTACTTATCGATCGAAAGACCCTCCCTATGTTTGTAATGCAATTCTATCCCTCCGTATTCAATATCTAATCAAACCCGTTTTTCTCTTATTACATTGTTAAGCTTATAACAATGTGAATATTTTAGGAAAACAACACCAGCACCAACACACACAGGACCAACAACAAACCGAAGCACCACACACAGGCACCAACAACACACCAGCACCAACTACAGCAGGCAACCAACAACAACACACAACCACCAACAACACAGGCACCAACAAAACACAGGCAGCCCACAACAACACAGTCACAACACTGCAGCCATCAACCAGGAACACCAACTTTTGTTTGACCAAAGGAGCTACACTGTACATTTGCAAATGGAGAGAATTGTTTCTTACAAAATAATTTTTTGAACGACAACTTCGATGGACAACTAGACAGTAAGCTGTATACATTATATTTTGAGGGCTATGAATAAGAAAAGTTAAGATTGGCCTATGGAATTTAACTAAAAGTAATGTTAAAAGACATACATGATTATTATTATTACATTCTAATTCAATTTATAAAGCTGCAAAATTACATTATAGTTTCTTATGCGCCATACAATATTTATCCTAAACACGCAGTTCTATCAAAATATCCGGTAAATGAAAACAAACCCAATTGCGAAAACACTTACAATAAAACTAGTAGTAAAACGACAAGGTGGATAAAATTTCTTAGACAGGATAACTTGCACACAGGCATTGCAATTCAATAACACTGGAGCAGAAGATCGTGCACTTGGAAATGCTCACTGAAATTTAAATTCATAGGGCATATTCAACGCTTTGGAACAAGAGAGTTTTTAGGTCTTGCGGGAATGCTCCAATGTTCTTACAAGCACACGAAGTTACAATGGCAGTGTCGATTCCACAGTTGTGCACCTAGTGTTGGTATGGCTTCGTGCACCCGTATTTGCTTGGATGATTTTTCACCACCAGTTTTCCATTTGTCGGATGATGATCTCAAGTCCTATGTGGCTGTAAACAGGGACAATAACCTCTCTATGTTGTTAGTGTGAGAGAGTATGCAGTGCCTTTATGTTAATGGTTGTTCAAGCACTTTTACACCGCAAACACGTTGCCTTACAGGCAGCCAGTGTAAGGTGTTGAAGTACTTGGCGAAATATGTTGTCTGTAGCATGTTCTGTAAGACAACGTTGCAGCATTGTTCTGAGCCTTTGTAATCGTGCATTTGGCGATCGATTATGCCAAGTAGGAAAGGGCATTGGTGAATAAGTCAAGATGGGATAATGACTGTGCATTGATGACCTTTGCCACTGCTTCCTTGGTGAGATGTGTTTTAAGCCTTGGAGATTCTTCCTGTGTTGAAGTACATCTTCCTAACCACGGAGCTGACTTGTGCTTCATTGAATAAGGTAGCGTCCAGAGCAGCACCAAAGGTTTTTAACAGTCGATCTAGGTGTTTAAGTATTGCTCGACTCATTCTTCAGGCGGAATTATCCATCAAACGGGCAATGGTTGTGGAACTGGCAACCACCATTATCTCAGTTTTACATCAATTAAGTTTGAGTTTGTTTACAGTCATCGCAGGTTTTCGGACACTCGCATTGCACTCCTGCCTGAATGTTAACTTGATGGGTGCGCATTGGTAGTGTTTTTTACACTCAATCGGCTGTAGAGTTGAGTGTCATCTGCGAATCCATGTCGATTTACTTGCATACTGGTTGACAAATTCTCCTGAGTGGGGAGAAGGTACACCAGGAAAAGAAGGGGGCCGAGAACAGATCCTTGGGGGACTCCGGTAGACAGTGGCACATCTGAGGACACACTGTTGTTGGATATTAACACTGGCAATGAAAATTTGACTTAACAAAATATGTAAAGTTATTGTAAACAACCATATTATACAAGACCTTTTAATTGTAATTTACATACATTTACTTAAAAAAGAAAAGATGGTAATATGATCTTTAAGCATATTTACATTAAGTAAATATTTTGTAATGGCTCACTTTACAACGTATTACCTTTTTTGTAAAAGTAAACCTTTTAACCCAAAGTAAATATTCTTTTTACAAAACGTAAAAGTTCACCTTTAGCAATGACTTTATAGGCATGTAAATTCTAATTAAAGTTGGAATTTTACTTTGCATTAAAGGCATTAGAATTGACCATTACAAAACTTTCACTTGAAATTGCCTCTAAAGGTTCATATTTAATTGAACTACAAAAAAAGTTTAAATTTGGCCCATTTTAATTGCAATAATCACCCACGTCATTCAAAATCAACAAAAGGTGATAGTCATTTGTGTTAAACAAAAAAACAATCAAACACATGTATATAGAATATAGTCATTTATTCTACAATAAAACTTTAAGAAAAAAATGCATTGTTAATTGTCAGTTTCACCTCTTTAAATAACCGAATGGAATGGGTGCTGTCCATTTAGGTGGTTTCCCTACTGTTTTACCGGAACCACTTGTTCTTTTAGTCAACAGGTATCTTGCCTGCGAGAAGGACATGTTTTTAGAAAACTGTTTGTCAAAGCTGTCCTTGATCTTCTCTACTCCTCACTCTCCCATGAATAAGGGGTGTCAGAGAGAGAAAGGCATCATAACACTTCTTCGTCACTACTCATCGTATTATGAAAGGCCTCTGGAAGATTGTAAAAAGTGGTGAACATTTTTACTTTTTTTTTCTTTTGTTTTCTAATGAATCGCTGATCTTCGCTTTAATTTCTGGATAAAAAAGAAATAAAATGAACTGCAACTTTGATATATGTCATCGAGGTAAACAACAACTTTCCTTTTGAAATTGTTTCACATTGATAAACATGTATCGGTTTTTACATTTTTTATTTCTCTGATAGGTTGCCTTTTTCTGTGCAATCCATTCTGTTCTCTTCTGCCTTCCTTTTGGGATGTAAAGTATGCGTTTAACAGCAGCTGAAACAATTAAGAAATTGCGATTATATATTAATGAATTGAGAATAAAATACCTCTAGTAGGCCATAATAAATAAAT
>CAJDSM010060951.1:0-25281 GCA_903981925.1 Ostrea lurida | reverse complement strand
TAGTTGAAATAAGACTAGCTTCCTCAAACATTACCGTAATTACACCGCCTTACTAAGTCGTATGTTTGGGATATAATTTGGTCCAAAAGTCAACATGTCCGACTTGATAGGTGAGTCTAGGGGTTATGATTTTCTTTTCTAGTCGGGGAAACAACCAATTTTTAACAACTCCAACTATCATCACAGATCATAGATCGACATAAAACATAGAAAAAAATATTGAAACACATGTAAATTAATAAGCAGAATTGACATGATATTGGATTCTTGAGAAAGAAGAAGCAATACCGCATCCAGACTTCTACTCAAATATTTTTGAAACGGGCCAGAACATGTGATTGATTGAAATAGTCATCGATTCTGGAATAAGTGTACCAGTGACTTATAGGCGGGTCAATTGGCAAAATCCTCCACCGGATTGTCAGCGGAACTGTATTATAGCGATAATACGCGTAGTAGGGCCATGGATTGTTACCTATTGCAATGCTCGATCTAGTGTAAAAGTCATTTTCTTGGAGGTGTGGGACTAAAGCGTAATCTTGAAGTACAAAGAAATCTTTAAAGAGAGTAACACTATCACACTGAATCATATTACATATGCAAGAATTCTCAGATTCATGTGAAATTTTAGTTTGTCGTTGCTTTCCTGTTTGTCAAAATAATAGCGGTGCCATGTTGATATCAAACATCCCCCAATCGTTTGGGGACTTAAAATCGTTGTCTCATTGGACTGAGGTTCCCAGGATGATTGTAACTGGGGATTATTGGATATAATATCAAAGATGGTAAAACATCTTATTAAAGATGCCTCATGATCAGGAACCATACGTGATCTAAGGGCCAACTCATGTGAGAGTGTGGCCAGGGGGCTTTGCTTTCGTCACCGTAAGCCATGTTTGGATTAGAACAATCAATGAACATTTTTTGGCATATACATAGAATTTAACTGTTATTATTATAAACTTATGTTCTTTTACCTTTGGTATCTGTAAGTGCAATACGTAGACAGAAGGTCGTTCATTAACATCTTATATTGTGTCATATAACGAGAAAAATGTTGAATATTGAAGGATGTTTTGTTTTTTTTCTTTTTATCGAATATGCCATCGGTTTAACAAGATTTTCCTAAAAAGCATGAATTCATTGATGTTGTAGCACAAAAATTTATATTATAACGTCTGCTTCTCAGTCAACTTTTAATGGATTGTAATTGTCGTTGTAGCCATCCACGTTTGATGTGTTAATACATGGATCAATGTATTGAATGTTCAAAGAAATTATATCAATCTTAGAGATAAATACTTCTTAATACCGCCCAGTGAGGTTTTTGGTTTGATTGATGTTAATATATTACAAGTCTGGTTTAAATAGCACTTCACCTCGCAAAAACTGGTAAGTGTAAAGGAGGGAGAAATAGCACACACAGTACTTGGGATGTCGATACGCACGGTAACAGATGCATCAATACTATTCATAGGCTATGTGACATATCAAGATGTTCATATTACCATTATACTGTTGAGGCACAATATTTACAAGTCTCATGAGCATATCCACGATACTCAGAAAATACTCTACGCCTATGTCTTACGTGACAGCAACTATATCATCATATGTCGAGACTGTGATTTTAAAGAATTCTACTGCCTTGATAACCTTTTTTAGATTGGGAGTCGTAGGTCGATGAACTATCGCACGTTTTAGTGTAAGTACATCTCTTTTTGTAACCTGTTGGTTGTATAAGTTATACTCGGGCGTCACACGAATCTTGTAAAGACAACCGTCGTTTACATTGTGAGAGCTAATGGGTATCTTAATACCCCTATTATGTCTATTGTTGCTGAAAATGTTTGGAAGGAAAGGAATTGTTGAGAGACCTATGAGTTGCCGTAACATTTCATTCCAGTGTCACACATTTATTTTCTCGCGTATATAATTTATGATTCTCGATTTGGCGGCACTTAAAAATATAGATCACCGTGGGTTCGATACTATATGATTATTCAAACAGTGATACAGATATATGGGCTCCACACTGTATAGGGCCCTTTTTAAAAAGTTAACTTATAAGAAAGCATCTTCACCTACAATGCCGAGTACGAGCTTTCACCAGGTCTTAAATAGACGTTCCACATTGGCCCTGCTTTGAGACTAGTCATTTGCCTCCTAATCCTTTTAATAGAAGCATAAAGTTTGTCTACTTTTTTCCAACGATCTACACCCCCGACCCCTCTAATCCACCTCTAACCTATTCCATAGCAAATCGGGAATCTCGCTTCTTGACTCTTGATAATCACTTAGCACAGAGGTACATGCGCTGTTATAATCAGTTTCGAGATAATACAAAATTCAAGGCAGAGCGCTGGACAGTTCCACTGGTGACCACCACGTCATAGAACCCTCAAGTGGATCAAATATACAATAGTAATTACTTATGTGCCTATATGGTTACCTTATGGTCGATAAAGGGTTTTTTCCTAGCCCGAATGCAAAACCAAATCTCGACCATTTCGGATTTGTGAGTAAATGACTCAAAATGAGTTTAAATGTTTATCGTACGCAGATCAAACCACGAATCTTTCTAATGGATAGTAATCTAAGGCGAGATTGGCTCATTACATTGATTATCGTAGAAACATCTCTATCGGCAGAATCTAAATTTTATCATGAGAACAGATCAATGCCTCTTATTAACAACTAGGAATCTTTATGGAGTCCGTATGGAATTCGTTCTGTCAGTCCATAACAGTATACTCCGTGGAAGCAAATTTATTATAGCTGTTAGTCGGCTCAGGCACCAACTGGTCTTCGATCTTCGCAGGTGGGACCAGACGCATTAAGCCTTCCACGTGGTAGAATAGCACTTACTGCAATATAACTTAGGCCATTTATCTAGCGAGAGATAAAGAATCCTCCCGGTATAGTGAGTGGCAGTGCAATTAGTAGTATAATATAAGCATAAATCCATTATTGAGATCCACGGTATTTTCGCCTGGATATGTCTGCACGCAAGATAGGTGATATCTAGTTAGCTAAAACTGATAAGGAGTAAATGTTCGATTCCGATCCAAAGCCCAACAAATTGTCATTCCCTTCTTCTTATTTATCTTTCACCTTTCTGTTACACATTGGTAGCACTCTCTTTTGTTGACCTTATAGACACCTTTCAGCACATCACAATCAGACCACTGCCACTAACACGGGGAGATTTATTGTCCTGCCCAGACGTTGGACCATAAGAATCATGGGTTAGTGTGTCTTTCACGGTTGACATTCAGAAATCATATTTAAAGGAGGGAGGCAGGTTGGACGATAGCGCGTCAGGCCGGGTTCGGATCCTCCGGTGGCCAGATAACGCTCAGATTGAGATAAGACAGATCATGACTAAAATACCATAAGAGGGACCAACAGGTTTCGAATACACTCCGGTTCAATAGAGTCCGTTTTGCACCTCTATTCAAAACTCACCTCTGTAGCTCCAGTTCATATATTGGATAAAATTTGCTTTGAGAGAAAAACTACTGATAATTGACTGTGGTTATTAAATCTATAAGATCATTAACTCTAGGCAACACTCGTAAACGTCCAGTCCTGATAAGTGATAGCTTAGTGAACAGCACAGTTAGCGGGCAAATTATTTGGATTACCATGTAATTTAATTATTAGTATCAGATAAAGTATCATTCTCTAATACACTAAATATACCAATTCTCTATCTAATAGACATCCTTAAAGCCTATATTCACAGCTAAGACACAGTTCGTCTCTACGTGTAAGCTTTGTTAGACATATTAAGTGGAGGAACAGCGTTGAAGCAACAACATCTGCCAAGTGAATTCTTAAGATTTATTTGCAATTTGTGTGATTGCATAATAAATTTCTCAGGATTACTAAAAATTATAACTAGTCTTCGGGAACCTTTTGATATTTAAAGTAGATCCACCCACTACACGAAGCTTTATATGATATCAACGCAGTTGATCGTCGACAAATTAATTCTGATCCCTCAAAATCAAAATTCATTAAACTCGATAGCTGCTGTATTTAGTATATTTATACATGTATATAACTTACTTGCATTATCGTTATTATGGTAACTTCATCTCAAAGCCTTGTCGAGGTCGCGCAATCACCGTCTGTAGTATGACAAGCGCAGCGTATCGAATCAAAAATTGAAACCTTGACATCAGAATCATCACGAACGCGGAAGCGTTTGATGCTGTATGATCTGCGCTGTCAACGTTATTGACCCGAAGAAATCAACACTTCTACATACGAATAAAGGTTACTGATTAAATAATTGATAAAAAAAAATTTATATTATCACTAATACACCTGAATCCAAAAGACGGTTTTGATAATTTAGCACAAAATGTGGTTCCAAACAAACATAAGCCGTCAAACTTGATATTTGCTTTGGTACCTAAGCCTGCTGTTTTGTTTTAGATGCTCGATTGTCCGTACATTTCTCTTTCTCCACAAAAAACCGTTATGCACGTTTTGTATGAACACTGTTGTGGACGTCCCATTTCTCAAGCTGTCTCAGCAGATGATACTGCTTATCACGATGATCATCGGGATAACGCTTTCAGATAATCGTTGTTTTGTGAGTCCCAACTTCAGGAAAGATATCCGGCAACACTACTGGGAGGATTTTAACCAGTGAAGTCCAACCAATATTCATCCTCGTTGCAAGGTTCATTTTGCTATTGCTAGATCATTACTAACCGCTTCCAACGATCATCCTATTTTTACCTAATAGGCCGCATTTTTAAGGTTAAAGTTAACATATGTTTTTATTTGCAACTCGATACAGTTATGCCGTACTTTAAAAAAAAAAATCAGGTCTTTACTTTCATTATGGCTCAATATCAAATTCTGTCTTATATATATCTATACTCCGACACTCTGGTTACAACAAGAACACGCATTATAACTCATCCCCCGGATAACAAAATGTACTAATTAATTACCACTTAATTTCTTAGTTTTCTAGATTACAACTTTCGCAACAACGCCTTATTCACTCTCGGCCGCGGTGATATATACTATGTTCTGCGCGAACAGTTTGGGAACTACACAAAAGCACCCGTCCTTCCCTACTAGTCTAAGGTACAGAAAAAGTGACCGACCCACAACAGTGTGTTTGATTGTTCGATCGTGGTCACGATGGCGCTCTGCATTCCACATCACAGTCGACTACATTAGTTACAGTCCCCCAATACAAGTTAATGCGAGAAAAAGAATACAATCAACGGTCAACATAGGTAACATGTTCAACCCGGTCGATGACTCTGACCGGTAATTGAGCTGGACATAGTGTCATCCATGGCCGGACGGAAATGTTCGAAATTCCATTCTCGCAAGTGCACAACCCACATGTACCATCCTACAAAATTGTTAATCCTCTAAGTACCAGAAGCAGATACTAGATCAGATACAGCATATCACATCCTAGTATAAAATGTCTGAATTGACAGCTTCAGATCGTAATCTAGAATCGCTATAGTTGGGACCTTTCCATGATTCCCTGTACCCAATTGGAATAAGTAAACCTTCAACTAAAAGTTCGACACAACCGAATATATGATAATACAACACGAAAACAGCAAAATATTACAAAACATAGACAAATAAAGGTTAAAGAAAAAGAGGCCAATAATAATACACCTGTTACTTTTATGAAAAATGACACTGACATTAGGTGGCTTCAATTTTTCTACTGAATAAATTGCGATCACTCACCTTATTACTGCCCATCAAGCTCTATTTAACTCAATACATAAGAAGCATGTTTATTATAAACCCCACCCAACATTATTGTTTTCTCCAAACCAACGGCAACAAACAAATTGATCGCACAAGAATTGTCATCCAGAACGGTTCAAAAGCGGGCACAGAATAGCTCACTGTCTTTGCAATAGCTTAATTGGGGTGACACCAAAATTGGTCTTCTTTTATCTCCTGGAATTAGACTGGCCACCGACACAATTTCCGTCATGGGTACTAACGGGGCCCATGTATCCCCTGTCTCCTAGTTCAATAATTTCTAAGGGGTCTTTCGCATGTTCCGCATAGACTTTAGGACGGTCTAATCGTACAATGCGTTTACTACACAGGCAGGATGCTGGCGCCGTGCGGTCTGGTGCTTGAATGTTTATCAAGGCACACTTCACCTGCCAAGATATATTGGAGTCTGCGGTGACACACAGACGCGATACCTACGTGCCAACAACTGCAGGATTCAAAGACGACTAGCAGACGGTGCCACCAACAAAAGAGGAGGCCCAAGGTACCGACGAAAAATCTAACAGACCTTGGTAAGATTATCGAGAGTACGGAGCAGTGCCATTTAAGCATTTCGACAACTGACAAAAGAATACATACCCCAAAAACCCCCCCAAAACCACAACAGCCGCACAAACTGCCAATACATGAGTCACACAGGAAATCTCCATTTAACAAATTACGTTGTCCAATTGGAAATATCAGCCAGATGCTAAGTTATGCCTTATCTGAATTGGTGAAGGATATATTTTATAGTGAATCCCGATTTTGGTAAATATAAGGTCTAACCATACCTTTCATTACCCAGAAATCAGAAACGGACACAGATCAGCCGCATAAGACACCGTATGAATAAATTAAAATCAATTGGTCTCGATATTTCAAAATTCGTAAGATTAAGAAACGAATTTATTAATTGTAAAACCGTGCTTCTCAAACTCTCTATCGAAAGATAATCAAACTTCTATATGTGATGAGATAATAACCTAGAATTTCGTACGTAATAAAAAAAACTCAACAAATTCACTTTGCTTAAGTCATCCCCTTACGATTTTAAGAGAACTGCAATAAATAACGGAAGCCTACATAATTTGTCATATAAGACAATGAACATACTGGTAGATACTTAATGTCAGGAAAAAGGTATTTATATGGCCGCGCCAATGCACCCATTTAGAGACAGATCACTTTCCACTCCCACCCAACGTATTTACATTGAAGCCAACATACCACATGAATTTTGATTAATAAAAAGCACAGACCTGCTCTGTGAAGAACATATAGCCATCGACATACAGCCTGGCTACTACAATAGAGTAAGTTACGCGACTGCTTCTATATCCTCTCTCTATAAATAACTGTCCTATGTCACATCTCGTGGACTGACCTCGCCAAGAGCATAAGGTCCTCAGGCAAGACCCTTGCACACCATCTCGCTAAAGCAGGCGAAACCCATAAAAACAGGAGCAGGTGCAATCTGATTGAGACATAAAAATCCAGCTAAAAACTTCCGCGCCGTCCCGCACACACGAGCGACAGGAACGAAACAAAGAACCACCCGTTTGCTTCAATCTAAAAAGAGAAGAACACATCAGGGAGCCAACCAGAGTTGCAGGCAATTAACTTGCAAGAACCGAACCGCCCGGCATATCGGGTAACGCCCCCCTGCAATAGTGAAACACACCATAAACCATTTATAAGCGAGTGCCCAACCCAAAACTACCCCTATACAAGTTATCGTTCGCATGGATGCTAAAAACATATGATATTTCCCCCGATGCTCTGTCTAGTACGAGTTAGTACAGAATAAAATGTAGGAATCTACAACATGCAGTGCGACGCCTTACAAGGCCTTACGTTACTCTATGAGGAGTTTAGAAGAGAACAAAAAACACAACAGGAACATTCGACTCCACATAGAAGATTCTTGGATAAAAATCCTGAGTATTGCCCACAAGGAACCCAAATAACATTAATCCCTCCTCGCCTAAGCTATAACCCATAACAACAACCGCTCTATCCTTAACAACAACTTGGATTTCGGTATGTATGCAAGAAAGAGCTCAGAGAACCTGAACAAAAAAGTATAGTTATAAGAGAGGTTTCAGTCGCAAAATTGTCTATTAAAGATGTAGCACAGAAGGGGCATAACCCTCCACAAAAAAAAACCGGCATGTGGAATCATACAAGTTTTCCTGGGATTTATGACATACCACATGAATAATTGTAAGATAGTAATACCCTTATAGCGTATCACTCTGTGACGTAAATTCACAGTGTTCTAAAATTCGTATCAGATAACGTTTTATGGAAGGAGAATTTTGCGTCTGACAAGATTAAATTAGGTTAGGACATTTTAAACAGCCGCCAGTAAAATCAACTAATCATAAGTTTGAGAGGGATGATAAAACTCATAATCGAAAACCTGGGGGGTCCATTAGTCAACATTTTGATCTGGTAATTGATGTTATCTACCATTCTAAATTATGATGGTCCCTGCTCACATCGCTCGAGAAGTCTTGTCAGTAGTCGTGACACGCTTCTATTTTTAGGAGATCTACAATGAGGCAGCAAAATTTATATTCATCTGAAGGTTGAGAAGAGTGGGCAACATTAACTGCATCCAAATCAAAAATAAAGTAAAGGGGATTCTCACCCACTTCTTTCTGTACGCCTGCCATCTATCCAATTATCAAGCCCATCTCCGCTATTCAATGTAAAAGAACGATTTGTCTAAATAAGAATCAGTATTTGTACAGCTGTGCAAGTTTTGTCGTTGCTCGCCAAGACAAGCCCTTATTTCTCTCCACGCCGAAGGTATTAATACACAGCCGCTACAAAACAGGTGAAGCTGAAATAATGGAAGCGGGTATAACTCGACCAACAAAAAAATAATAGGGAGATCTCAAAATGCCTGGCTCAACATAGCCACAATCTGTACATAATAATTGCCATCCACTGAAGAAACTATATTGAAAGATTACTATTTTTGTGAAAAAAGTTCCACTAGGCAAAAATTCGGACAAGTTCGAGTTGAGTGTCACCGGAGTGATGCCGCCTGCATCAAGGTTTTAGTTTAGGAGGTAGATTTCAGCAAAATTCTAAGTTTCTAATAGTATGAAAACAGGCGGGGCTAATTACCACTCCCATCGATTCGCTTAATAAAAATAAGGGGATTCTCCACAATTGCCTGGTAATTCGTCACTCAATACTACATTATTCCATAATGAAACTCTCCTCTCACCCCACCCCACTTATAACATGAAGTATTACTTAATAATCAGGTAAAAATCCGGATGAGTCATATGCGATGTTGAGGTAGGACGTCTGGGACAACTTTTATACTATTGACTGGGAACCACACACGGGATCGCCAAATGGACAGAGCCAAAATCAATATCGGTCTGACCACAACTCTCCAAATTAGCCTGGGGGAGAACATTGAAATTATACAGGATCAACTCAGTCTCTCAATAGTCTCACAGCGTAATCTATGGTTACCCAACCGCACAACTCCAATCCTGCATAAAAAACTTATAAGCAATCAATATGGACAGCAAAAATCTCCCAAAATTTAAGAACGAACTATCGAAACCTTATACAAAGGTAGATACATTACATTAGTTGCTTTTACAGTACATCCCCACCAACTTTCATGTCAACCATCGAACTGGACTTAGATAGTGGTTAGCCGTATGATCTCAAGTATATGATTATACTGAAAAACAGAGTCAGAATGCAAAGCACATTGACTATAAAAGACGGATAGCACCGTGTCGAAGCACAGAGCACACACAGGATAAAGAAGAGAAACCTACCCAATACTAATCCAAGCGAATAGAGCTATCTGTGATTTTCGCGTGATCAAATGGATCAAGCCTACAACACAGGATTGATGACTTCCGAAATAATCCGCTTTCAGGCTCCTCCATTGATCTGAATCGTTACCACGCTAACCTCGTATAAGGACAATTAGACGCGTTCTTCTGATCGGCGTAACGCATGGAATGGTTATCCTTCGTGCTGCAGATTAGTTGTAGATTTACGGTTATGACACTACTCCCACCCACTCCTTCAAAAAAAACCAAAATCTCTCCCATAGAACGACTCATATCAATCCGATTGTGAATTAAAACGATAGAGTTGCCAAATAATGCGTGATTGGATTACTCAGACAATTCTCGGTGCTAGAGCAAATATAATCAGTCTTCTACAATTCGGCTCCCTTCCTCTTGCTCTCAACATCAGAATTATGAAATGCTGAATAACACCATTAAGCAGACTTCTCAAATCGAGAAATAACATGCAAGACAGAATATATTATAGAGAGTTAACGAGAACCAGTATTACTCTAAACTCTGAAAATTTTCCGCAAACATGCCAACACCATACATATTAACACTCAGGTTAACATACGACCATGTCGCGAGCTACTTAAATATTACCCCTCCTTTATGTTGTTCCCCAATTATGGTGTGTCAAAGAAGACAGTTTACTTCCGAGGCTACCCCTAGGTCTACTCTGGATTATGAAGTTCAGGAGCATATGAACCTAGATAAGCAGCAAACAGAAGTACTCTTATACCTTAGCCATGAAATTCGGATTCCACTTTAAAAATATTAGCACACACCCCATTAGCAAGGAAGAATCACGCAACAACAAACAATAACATGTTAGTTGAGTCATAAAACTTTATAAATTCATTAAGTACAAAAATTGATACTTGCAGGAATATACAGGCTAAATGACAATGATAGATTTTAGGTAAGATATATAGAGTACCCATCTTATCGTTGACACAGAAGGAAACAAACACATATAAAAACAACGCCGTCAAGCTTTCGATACCACGGCACAATAGAATCAGACCCGAACCCAATAGTAAGATGATAATCCCGATCACAAGTGCTTCGACCATTAACTTAATTCATAATATATCCAGTGATTAAAAGAAAATCTATGTCTCACCAAACACACAAAACACGAACATAAATAACCTTCAAACAATACACAAAACCCCATTCCTCGTACCACGATCTCCCCTCTCACCTCCAACTACAGCCTCACGTCACAATCCTCCTCCGATCTCTCACCACATCTTCTACTCACAATTCTCTAAACACACATTTATTCAACCATTCACATAATACCCTTTTCCTATCACAGCAAAACTATCTACCACACCAATAATACAACATCACTCACCTCCCTCCCCCCTCCTTACTCCATCTTTCACCACGTAAAGACTCTCTATAAACTTCTGTACTTACAACTACTTCATAAAAGATTTTCATACATATCTAAAGAACTTTTCTGTTTTCTAACTCTAATTCAGACTTCACCAATTCAATTCTTCTTCCTTTTCTATGCTCCCAAAATTCGAAATTTTTTTAAATTCTTCCATGACTTCTCAGATTGATTGACTAAAAATGTTTCAACTTTGTAATTCCTAATATTCCTGTTCCTGTAGACATCTTTCTCCCTTTGCCTCTAGATTCCGCGAACTCCATTAATGATTAATAACTTATTTTATTCTGTATTCTCTACATACTTCACATTTACACGTACAATTTTTACCAGAACTTCTTTATACCTCTCCAATTTTTTTTGCTCCTTACTTTTGTTTACTTCAATTATACATTTCTTTTCGTTTCCTTCAGCCTTATCCACAGTTCCTCTCCGTTTCTACTGCTATATACTTCTTTAACTTTTTTTTTAACGTCCTTCTTTTAATTTTCATTTTCATCATCAACTTTATTTAACACTAATATGACTCCCGATAAATCCCTACCTTCCAAGTCCTCCACACAACTAAATTTCATTTTCCTCTTAAATTCCTCCCAGCTCATCATAATCACATTTTTCAATCTCTTGTCTGTATACTTTGTATTTCTGGGCCATTTCAATACTCACAAATTCTTTTACTATACAGAATGCATGCTTCTTTTTTAATAATAAACTCTCCGACAAATAACGTGAAATAAGCTGCAATAAGACCGACAAATTATACACACACTTTAATTATTTTAACAACATTTTTATTTATATCTTTTTTTCCCTGAATCTCTATTCTGCACTTTCACAATTGATTTTTCGATTACGTCATCATCTATATTCAACATCAACAAGGACTCCGCCAGAAAATCACAACATTTCCTATCCGTATCGTCCATGAAACCTTTCATACTCCACATCCATTCGTTTTTGTATGACCTTTGTATATTGATGTATTCACCACCTCATCTATCTTCTATTGTACGAACCTTATTTATATCAACCGACACAACCTGTTTCCCCAACAAATAATTATTTCAGAAGGTTCCCTGAATTTCACCAATCACCAATTAAAATGTTAAAATTAATCATACAACTAATCTTTCTGAAAAAACTTTCACTTCTAAATATAATTCTCGAATTCAAACAAAATTCTAATTTGTAATCTCAATAAAGTCATAAACCTAATTTTATAACTTGCCAGCACAATAGAAAACGAACTGTCTAGATTTCCTCTACCAGACGTTATATAACTGTCGAAAAGATTAAAAAAAATCCTTAAAACTCAATATCTCATATCATAGTAATGTGCTAAAACCTCCGTCTCTCTAAAATATTACAACGACAAAAGCCTCCACCCAAAAAGACTAAAAACCTGTGTTACCAAACATAATACTTTAAAATGTAATTATTTTACATATATCTAATTTAAAAAAATCATAATTTTCTCGACACTTTTTTAATAAGTTCAAATACTATTGTCATATAAAAGCGAGATTATCAATATTAATGAATAGAATTTTTCATTACTTCAATATTGACATTGTTACTCAGACACTTTCTTATGTTATATTTTTGCACCTTGACCATTATAAAAAAAAACATCAAAAATTACCAAAGCCCCTTTCCAATCTCTCACCTTATGACCTTTCCTCTACTCTCTATCAAAGCTTAAATAATTAAATTTTCTAAAATTTAATAATTGATTCAAATTTAAACTTGTATCCCCTATTTTCCCCACCATTACCCTATTCAAGTCAAACTTATCCTATCATGAAGCGTTTCAATATAACAACTTGCCTGTCATGTTTCTTAGAAAAGATTAAATCCCCTATACATTTAAAACTTATCCATTTCCCCATCGATCCCTTTCTGAGTTTAACAAAACTTGAATCCCACTAATCCCCCAAATCAGTTTTTGCTTTTTTTATTTTAAGTAATAGATCTAACATAAACCGATTCCTATCAAAAAAAATAATGACAGATTTTTCTTTCAACCAACATTACTATTTGCACTGCCAATCAGTCCTTATTCAAAATTCTCATATCCACGACACTAAATGCAATCTGAATAAGTCATCTATGTGAACTAACCTCCTTCTTGTCCATCCATAAAAAGTTTCGAAAAAGTATGACTTTTATAAATGCTTTTCTTATGGGACCGTTACCAAATGTCCATTTGTTAAGTCACTATATCAACTTACCATATTTTCTAAGTTGACCAAAACGTTCCCTCTACTTAGTGATGACTTTAAAGAAAAACATTTCCAGCTTTGTGTTTAACAACTACATTCTCCTTCACTAACAATTTCTACTATACATTTCAGTTCAATGTGACATCTTTACCAACTATTATCTATCTTCTCATACAATTTATACTATCAAGATCCTACAGTTTTTAATGTGTGCTCTATACGTGTTACCTTTCTTTAACGTCAAGTCGACATCACTAACCCAACAGTCACTGGTCTAAATATTAGCCTCAAAGAAGGATCAATAATTTCTTTAATGCTTATTACTTACCATGTTCACTTTCCGATAACAATAAATTTCTTGTATCAATCTATTAAAAAGAATCAAGCCTTAAATCTTA
Source organism: Ostrea lurida (assembly GCA_903981925.1). Classification (NCBI taxonomy): domain Eukaryota; kingdom Metazoa; phylum Mollusca; class Bivalvia; order Ostreida; family Ostreidae; genus Ostrea; species Ostrea lurida. Next base: position 11,627 of record CAJDSM010060951.1, on the reverse strand, counting down.
ATAAATAACCACTACTTCTCACATTTTTTAACCATATCTGCTTTACCTAATTATTCCTTTTATCTTATCCAGACCAAATTCAAAAACCAAATACTTCCAAGAGATTTACCTATACCCAAATGTTATACATTAGCTGTCAGCCTGTTTTATCCTTTTTGCCATATATTCATTGATACACCTTACAATATGCATTGTCCTGATCCCTCTGTCCTTTCATTTCTCCCTTCCTTTTACATACTCAATCACAAAGTTTTTACTCTTGTTACTAAAAACCAACTTTTAATATATTAACACAACAAACAAAACCTCTGTTTTAGAGATATTATCTCTAATATCAAGATTTTCTTGGAACATTCAATATGACCATTTTAACAATCCAAAAACTTTATTACACAACACATTCATCCACTCCATAAACATGTTAGACAAGATTACATTCAATAAACTTTTTTTTACAACACATGAACATTCTTATAAAAATCTTTAAACCTGATGCTATCATTAAAAAGAAAAAAACAAAAACAAATCTTCAAATCAAAAATTTTCTCTTATATGACACAATTCAAATTTTAAAAATACCTCTTGTCTCCTTGATTCACTTTACAATACACAAGTAACAGAACATAATTAATAATAAACATTAATTTTTTATCAAAAAATGTCAAATTTTTAACCAAACTTTACTTTAATAAATGCCATTCCACTGTCTCATATTTCTTTGAACACTTCTATAAATTAATTACACTTATACCAATCAACCATACAATCCATCCCTCCAATCATACCAAATTTTATCCACAACATGTGATCTTATACAACATGTCACTTCCAATTTTTAACAAACAACAAACAACGTACAAACTAAATTCACATAACGTAATTCTTCCATATAAATATCATTTGAATTTACCTTTAATATTTTTTAAAACTAAGTAATCCTTATATATTCCCACCACTCTCCAAGAACATGACTTAAAAATACATTCAAATAACATGCCTACACTTATACCTGCCTATAAGTCGTTCTCCTACATCGTTTAATGATTTGCCATTACCCCTAATTCGTACACTTATTCAAGAATCGTATACAATCTCAAATAACTTACACTATTCCCCCTTCAAAAATATTTGATAAATTATCTATTCTTCTTCTTCCCAAAAACAATATTCATATTTCAATTCCTGAATTTACATTCATTATTTTATTTTCTATTTCATTATGATCTTTATTATATTATTTTTAAAAATGACATTTCCCGTGACTAGAAAAAAATCAATCTCCTAGGACCACCATAATCTGACATATGACTTTTTACCAAAATACCCAAATACTACTATAGCGTTTATAACGTACTTTGTAAGATTCTAAGTTTTCAACAATATTCCCTTTCAAACTTATCCATATATCTGAACCCATTTCTATGATTAACACATAATAAGAACTACTGATGAACATTCCCAATTAAAACAAACTAAACATTTCATATGCTTTTCATTAAAGATTTCAATATGTTTACTCATATCCATAAACACAACCCGTCTACAACCTCCCCTAAGCAACCACCCACCCACCCTCAGGGCCAAATTATCAAAACACTTAATTACACTACCAATTTATACTTGCATATTAAATAAAATCATCTTCTTTCTTGACAAAGTAAAGATATTAAGAACTTTCTTTATTCACTAATTTCACCATACCCAACTTATCTTAATTGCTATAATTAAACAAATTCTGATGCTAAATCATAAGAAATCATCACACAATTTCTCTATTTTGTGTCCAAATTAATTAATATATTAAAGGATGAAAACCATATATTTTTATTTCTTAATTACTTCCCTTAAAGTACTTCATTAACACTTTTAAGTCACCTCAGAATAAGAAAATAGATATTACAAAACATATGAATACATCAGTAATTAACTACGACATTAATCTCTAACTAAAAATCTCTAAATATATAAATTAACAAATTTCTTTTCAATAACTATGCTAACAAAAAATAACAACAAAAAATGCACTATTTATCTATTTCATTAACTTCAATAGAATCAAAAAAAATATAAACATTAATTAATTTATTAACAAAAGTTTTTTTTCTTGCACCCCCATATAAAATCTCCACCAACAAAGGATCTTTTTATATTTTACACAAATAAATCTTAATTATTTTTAATTACTCCTTTTCCATCTACCACCATTGTGAAAGATCACCCCAATATTGTAATTTTTCATTTAGAAATACAATACTACAAAACATCACATTTTTTAATTTAAAATCACTTGAAATTAAAACATTTGTTTTTCTTTCAAAAAATATCATCTAATACATTAAAAAAATTAATTACAATATACTTTATGAAAAATTTAATTTTTTATATACACTATCAAATAAATCAAATGCACACCCATTCCTTACGTTTACATTCACTTCATTTCATTAACAATGACAACATCGACAGAACTTTCGTATAATCCATAAACATTCAATTTCAAAATCACTAAACACTTATACATTAAGCTTATTTTGTTCCATACTGATCTTAAAATTCTATACATAAATTCATTAATTCACATCCCTTTTAGAATCTATTCATCAATCTTTTCTTTAAAATTTACTTTTTAACTCATCAAAAATACAAAGCCCTGTGTATCTGATTTTTACATTAATAAAACATATAAATAAAAAACCACATCAAAGTATAAAATATTAGATATCATTATTTATTCTGTCTTATCAAAATTAAGTCTTTATGCCTTATTACACCTGTCCCAGCTCTAGTATTAACCATGGGAACACTTTATGTTACCCATGTTCACTTACAATGTTACTATCTACACAGCTAATATCAGCTGACTCATTCATCCTCCATGTTTTCAGTTCTGACGGTAAAGAATCTCCTCATCGAAAACTCTCCCTCCCTTTCCCACTTAAATGTCTACATTTATTTTTTTCTTACATTTCCTGGAAAATGTCTTTTTGTTTCCTCTAACTTTCACAACACATAAAAAAAATAAAATATGTAACTATGAACAAAACATTACATTTCAACATCTTATCATAACCTATGATTTATGTCCAAATAATCCTTTTCAGTTCCTTCTCCTGACTAAATTATAAAGAATTTCTACTTTGCTTCATCTCATCCCCTACTCCTAACAACAAACAAAAAAAATAAGATATTAAAAACAACCTCAAAAATTCTTTTCCCCATCTTCAGTTCCAATCATAGAAAACCTCAGAATCTAGTTACATGCTATTTAATTCAACTCAATTTATATATAGAGTTTCAATGCTTCATGTTTTTGTCATATTTCATATTTTAATTTTTTCTTTTTTTTACATAAATCTTCACAGCAGACACAGATAACAGAATTTTTCCATTAAATGAAACTACCCCAGTACCATTTAACATACCTTACTATAACACCTCTCCTCTCTTCAGAACTTGAAACACAAAATAATTCCTTCACTTAATCATTACTTATTATATATAACTTCTACGCTACAACATAAGCCTCGCCCATATTCCATTTATAAATCAGATTCTGAGACTGTTAAACATGCTAAATCTGAATTTCTCAGACAGGAATCATTAATACTTAAATATATATATAATTTTTTTTTTATAATATTATAAAACTTTAAAAACTCAAAGAAACACATTCATCTTTTTAACTTGTTTCATGACGTACAGTTAAATTTTCATTGCACAAATTATCTATATATCATTAAATCTTGAATAAATGAATATCTATAATGTAAATATTAGTACCAACGACACGCTATAATTTCAGTTTTCTTCTTTATTTTACAAAAATTAATATTCATTACATTTATATAGATTTTACGTATTCTCATTAAATAAGATGATTAAACATTAAAATTACTAACTTTTTCATTTGCTTATGATCTATAAATAAATTAAATGACTTATACATATCTTTCAAAATAATATTTTTTTTACATGTATATAATTTAATAAAAACAACGAACTTTTAAAATTCAATGGTCATTTAAACTATACAACTTAAACTTTCTTTTTTTTTTTGATGTATATTCTCAAAAAATCTTCCATGTTATGGATTTCAACATATCTTAATATCAATTGCAAATTCATTACAAAATATAAAAACTATTAATATTATTTTTACCAATAATACACAACAAGACTCTATTTAATTAATTCAGTCAACCCCCCCCCCCCCCCTTTATTTTAATAGACTTTCAAAATATCCCTTTGTATATTATTTGCTCTTATCTCATTTAAGTTCATACATAATATGCAATTTTTTTTTATTTTTTGTTCTGTCATCTTATTGAAAAAAAATTTTTTTGTTATCTCTTTATTTATCTTTTAGTTCCCCTACTAACTCTAGTTATCTTTGCTCACCTGCTTCTTCATCTGTTGTAATATCTTTCTTATTCTTAAGTTATTCAAATTTTTCAAATGAATTCACACCTTTCAAATAATAATAAAGAAACATACAACATTTTCACCCATCTTTAAATATTTAATCATTTTACCAATAAATAGAAAACTTTTTTATGTGATTTTTAATCAAGTAGCATCAGAATGTGTTTCAAATATATCCCTTCAATGTAATCCATATACAGAATTATTATATATCAAACAACAATTCTCCTAACTCCACTGTTCATAACACAAGCTATTTTTATATGCAGTAACTTATTTTAGATTCTTTGCTAACATTATGTCTTAGTGTTTTTGTTTTATAGCATTTACTGTTATTTTTAATCCAGTGAATATATCTAAAAATCTAAATCTTCATACACTATCCATGTTATCATTTAAATTTGTTCCAAATCTTTCAACTTCTATTCCAATATGTTTTAAAATCAATTTCCAATGGTCACAATATTAATCAAATTTTTCAATTTTAAATTTAAAACTTAATAATCTTCCCTAACATTACTTAAAACTCCTTAATCTTTTATAATAATTTTTTCAACTTCCGACTATATGTATCCTACATTAAGATTTTTTTTCTAGCTTGAATGTACCAATTTTGAAACAACTCCAACTATCATCACGACTCATCTCTATACATGAAACATAAAAAATAGATATTTAACACATTAAATAATAAAGAATTTACATATAGTATTTTATAATAAGAAGAAATACCTCAATTTTACTCAAAATATTTTTAAACTCAGAATCATATTATGAATTTCAATCATTTCAATAATTTTACCTTGACTTATATCGTTCAATCAAAATCTTCAACGCTGTATTCAACTTATTATTCAAAATAACGTATATCTCCATTATTTTATATTCAGATTTACATTGGTTAAGTCATGTCTCTTTACTATTACTAAAGTATCTTAATTTTAAAAAAAACTGAAAAAAGTATTAACACTAACACGAATCATATTAATGCCAGAACTCTCATATATTTCATTAGTTTCTGTTTTTTTCTGTTGTCAAAATATCATTCCATGTTATATCAAATCACCCAATTTTTTTGGTATTAATTCCTTGACTTACATTATTGATTAACTTTATTATAAAATTAAACATCCTTATTAAAACCTCTTATCAGTAACAACGTATCATCAACCATACATTTTGCCCATTTCCTTTCGTTCTACCCATTTTGATTAAGAACATTATTAACATTCTTTTTCATACAAAATTAATTTTATTATATAAATTCTTTACCTTTGTTGTATTTTCAAGTCAATACATGAGAAAATAAGTCTTATACATCTTATTTTCATATAAGTATAAAAATTTTAATATTAAGATTTTTTTGTTGTTCTTTATATAAATTCAATAAAATTCCTAAAATCATTTTCATTTTACACAATTATATTAATAAACTCCTTCCAACTTTTATTTATTAATTTTTTCCACCTTTTTATTTTATAACATGGATCAATTTAATTCAAAAAAATGATAATCTATATATAAATTACTTCTAACTCCCATAGTTTTTTTTTATTTATTTTAAAATTTACAAATTTGTTTTAGCTCACCCGTCAAACACTTTCAATTTTATCAATAGAAAATCACTGAACAAGACTGATTCGAACCCTGTACCCTTCACTCTATCATCTCAACAACTGACATCTTGTCCACACAGAATCACCTTCCTGCTTCACATCAAACCTTTTTAATAATATCTCTGTAAGATCTTTTCCATTTTTTTAAATTTCTCACTTACAATTATTTCCAAAATTAATTAAAGTTAACCCCTATATGTTAACATTAAAATTAGTGTATTATCTAACTTCCAATGCTATTTCTAAAATTAATAGCATTTGTTTCAAAAAAAGAATTTTACATTTTTATCATCAATTTAAATGTTCATAAATCAATTACACTCAGATCTTCTTTTAATATCTAATATTTATACATGAATCTTTTTTCGATGAATTTCCTTACTTTAAAGTTCAATTCCACTCCAGTCTAGAGCACTTAAACAATATAAGGTAAATCCTTCCTATCATAAAAATGTATGAAGAAGACAATCCAATTACAACATTAATGGCATTACCTAATGTCATATTACATTTCTAATTTTACCAATAGTGTTTAAACAAATCTAAATTTTTTCATTCAATGTCATCGTAATAGATGAAAACAGTTTTCTCAACTTAAAATATGTTAAGTTATAGACTTAACAATTTCCATTTTTTCAATCATTCACAAAATCTTTAAAATTCTCTTTTCGGTCATTACTTTCGTAATGATACAGAATTCCTAAGTTAGCAATAACTCTTATCATCAATTCTGCAATTGTTATCTCTTTGATATGCGACATTTTGAAATACATTTTGTCAAATACATCAAATACTAAATGTTTATTGAAACCACAACTTTCTCTTTTACCTATATATTAACTCTTTTAACAACTCAAATAACAAACTCAAATCTATTATATATTATATCAAGTTTGTTCAAATATTACCCCTGTATCCGAATGTCCACAAATTGAATCAAATCTTACATATATATATATTTAAATCTTAAAATCTCTCTCAAAACCATACAGAAGTTAAGATTATATTAAACTCATTAAGAAATCATTGTTACAAATCATACCTATTATTGTTCCACAAATGGTATCAAAGTACATTGGATAATATTAAAACTCTCAAACCAAAAAGACAACATTACCTATTAAACTCCCTTATATTCAGTCCAAGTTCATCATTCTATTCCCTTCCCCTTTGTATATTTTTTACTTACCAAGAATGTTATCAAAATATAAAACCATAACGCTACAAGTTCTCAGCTAACAAATTCCAATCATTTTCAGATCATCAACTTCTCATTCACATTCCTTTTATCTCCTCTTACACTAAATTCTTCAGGGGCTAAAAAAACATTTTAATGAAAATTATTTTTTTCAAATTAAATAATACAGAAAAAATTCATACAATATCAAAGTGGTCTTTTTTTTTACCCACATCTTCCTACTCTTTTTTATCTTTTTTTTTTCCATTCATCATTTCTAAGAACTGAATTTCTGCATTCACCCCCTCATCTGTCCTATCTCTTTCTTTTCTCTTTTCTACTTCTCATCTTTTACCAATTTATATCTACACCTTTTTAGATAGCAATCCATCTCATTTCGTTCTTCTTGCCACCTTCTCACCGATGCGAGAGAGGACGCAGAGGTAATGAGGCTGAGGAGGAGAACTTTGCGAGTGTAGATTATTCTTTATTCTCTTACGTTGTTTACTTGCCAATAATTCTTTGTCTGATCAACTGCCACACTCCTATCCTTTCTTCTTGTTTAAACATTTCCTGGTGGTGAACCTTTAAATAACCTCTTGGTTTTTGAAGCATCCTCTTGGCTTTTTCAGTTTTGGGATCATCATTCTCAATTTTGATACATCGATAACTCCCCGCATTGAGGCATACCCTCGACTTCCAAGGTTCCTCCACACAACGGGGAAATGGCCATGTTCTGCTGCCCGTTCCTGACAATTTCCTTTGGGTGCCACTCAACGTATAAAGTCACATTGTTCAAGGTTCTTTGGTGTTTTTCTTGTTGGTTGGGATGGTCTCATCTCCATGGAAGAGGTCACAATCGCAAATCAATGGACTTATGCAAGCACCTGAAGCTCGGGGAACCAGCTTATCAATCCAACATGTTGTTTAAAAAAATAATTTAATAAAAACCCCTGTTTTGAATACTCACTTTGTCGGGTCTTTACTTGGCCCGCCTATGTTCCAACGTATTTCAGAGCAGCGTGGTTAGATTCAAATCCCGACGCTGGCATCTCTGTATATCTCAAAAGCAATTGTGACTAATCCATGGAAATGCAGACATCAACAAAAGGTCCTCCGCCAGAGCGATATGCACAACATGTTGCCTTACCGATGAGCTGGCGCCAGAAATTGTCAGGCGAAGGCCCGACATGGTCCATTTCGTGGTGGAGGAGCTTTGGAAGGTCCGAGGGTATTTCTCCATGCCGCGGAGTCCATCTCAGTGTTCCACATCATTGATATCGACACTGACTACAACTCCACAAGCATCGCGGCTTCCCAACAAAGGTTCCCAGAAAATGTTCATTAAATCGCAAGGAGAGGAATGTGGATAAGGCTGATCGGAACAACGAAAAAGAAATGGTACTATCGCCGTCAAAACGTCCGGCGAATAACCACAACACCTCTCGGCAAGCGATCGGCCACATACAGAATCTTCATCTGGTAACAAATGTACTTAATGTCGAAGATATTACATGAATACCGAATCACATCAGTATTAATCCATTAATGGCGTCACGGAACATCAATCAGCGGCAAGAGCGGACGCGATCTCGTACGGTAACAGGAAAATATTCGGAAATTCCAAAAATGATAGACATTTATGTCAATAACTAATGCAGAAACCTCATCAAGGGACGAATTCTCGAAACAACCATTCGAAGTTTTGGCCGTCCGCATAGAAAAAGGCAGAAAACAATTGTGTTGAAAACGCTGAATCACCAAGAGTTGCCCACAGCAAAATGGTTCCACTTCTACCAATAATGCTTAGATGCACAAAATCGTTTTTGACGGCTAGTTGTCCAAAATGCCCCTGTACCGCAAACCAAATTCTCACTCAAAACGACTCGATCATCGCGTTCTCGTGGTCGCAAAGAGCAGGGGAAAATAAAAGCCGTGAACGCAGGAGAACGGCAGAGCAGTAAATTGAATGCTAAACACTTCGTATTCTCTGAAAATGTGTCTGGTAACATGAACAAAGTCATGTCTCTCGTGCATAGGAAAAAGAAGAGCGTAAAAAATTATGATAAAAAGAAATCGCGTCGTGACCCTAAAATGATAAAAGCAACCACCTCGGATCTTAAGATAGAACCATCGACCACTCTCGTGACCCGAAAAGAACAGTACCACTCCTCAGTGACTCCGTAAGAAGATGCACCGACTTTCCGTCGACGTAAGAACGATGCCACCATCTCGGTACCGTAAGAAGAGCCACCACTCTCGTGAACCGTTAAGGCGATCGATAAGGGGAAGATAAACGACTCTAGTGTAAGCAGAACAGCGACCCGGAACTGAGGGTTGTCGATAGCTAGTGATCTTGCTGAGTTATACATTAGTCTTATACGTAATATTCTTGCAATATGAGTATTCCACATAATACATGCTTCTATGTTGTATTCAATGGTGTAGACAGATCTTATCGTTTTAACCATATATAAGTCACGTATAGATAATGGATTAGATATAATGGGTCTCACTATCTATTGAGTTTGTTTTGCGATGTGCTAAGCTTCGAAGATTTGCACGTTGTTTATGGTCCTGCAATTGGCACATTAATACATGTGATGAACATACGCGTTCGTCAATAATAATCTTTTCATACTATTACTTGTCAACTGTACAAGTTGATCCAAGTCTATATTTATAGCATGCGATCAAAATTAATTCTAATATTAAGTATTCTGCTTATTCTTACCTCGTCCCAAATATGAGTAAATTATCTCATCAGGACAAAAATCAAACAAATAATGTTATCACGGGCACATTGCACTATGGTTAATGCCTTCATGCTCTACATTGTTGGACAGAGGACGGACGATTTGGCTTATCCGAAGGATATGGAGAGTTATCATCAAGTACGACTTATATTCTCACTAGATAAGCTTGTTGGCTAGTTTATGGAGATACAGCTCACTGCCGTGTTTAAGAGACTCGGAACATGAGTTTTGACAGCTATTCAGAAGAGCAGATAAGACTTATAATAGCCATGAGTTTTGGTCTCCACGTTGAGATGCCCATTTGGGGCCCTGGATTTAGTAAATAAATACTGGGTTCTCATTTATTCATATTTTCAAAACTGGGGATATCTCTAGGGATGCCTGATGCTGACGGTAATAAGAGCTACCCGCATGATAACTGAAATGCTAGCGCGTATTAGAGTGATAACGTCAAGAGGAAAGCACGTGGGAGGGGTCGCAAATAGCGCTATGGGATACAATAGTGCTTCGGAGCTATTCCGATCGGGATTAAAATTTGGAAGATGGGTCTTAATCATTAATGAGTTTTATATTAGCTCGCTCTTCACTGGTCAGGTCGGGGAGAGTCTGGTACATATTAGAGTACTCGATGAGATTAATCAGGTTTCAGAAGGACAAGGTTAATATAATCGAGGCAGTAGATCAAGTGTCAACTAGCTCTAGCAGAATACAAATTAAGAAGTTTTGGGCGAACACAAACCCTGGATACACTAGAGTAGGCGTAGTCCTAGGTAGCACCCAGCAGTGCCGGCCCCTGTGTCACAGTCACCACACGAGCGTGTGATAAGACTTATTAACGGAGGTGTCTTGCTAGGGAGATATAGAAGCTAGACGGCGAGACATACGACAATTCTCGGAATACGAGTCCATATTAATATGCAAGAATCTCAGATTATGTGGATTTTAGTTTGTTGTTGTTTTCTGTTTGTTCAAAACAGCAGTGCCATGTCGATATCAAAGCATCCCCAATGTTGTGGGGATTGAAATTTGATCAAAACTGTAGGCCCAGGGATGGATTGTAACTGGGGATTATTGGTATAAAGATGGTAAAAATCTTATTAAAAATCCTCTGATCAGGAACAACGTGATCAAGGCGACTCAGGTGAGCAGTGTGGCCCATGGGCCTTTCGTTCACATGTAACCTCATGTTTGGATTAAGAACATATCATAAACATTTTTTGCATACAAAAATTAATGTTTAATTACTATTATGTTCTTTTACCTTTGTGTATTGTCACGTGCAATACAGGAGAAAAGAATGGTCTTTATTAACATCTTGATATTGTGTCATATAAAGAGAAAATTTTTCAATATTGAAGATGGTTTTTTTTCTTTTTAAAGAATATGCATCGGTTAAAAGATTCTCCTAAAAGCATAATTTCATGATGTTGTACACAAAAATGTATATTGAATGAACGTCTGCTTCCCGCATTTTTTATGGAGTTGAATTGTGTGTGTGCCATCCACGTTTTTGATGTGTTATATACATGGATCAATAATGAATGTTCAAGAAGATATGATAATCTAGAGATAAAGTACTTCTTAACTGCCCAGGTTTTTGGTTTGATTGATCTTTTAAATATATGACAAGTTGGTTTTTAGCTCACCCGAGTCAAA
>CAJDSM010060942.1:939-10945 GCA_903981925.1 Ostrea lurida | reverse complement strand
AGCACTGCAGCACGGACGCGTTGGGCACACCAGGAGGGTGGGATCAGGTGCTACGGAGGAGTAAGGCATATTCCCTGTTGAGCTGGTACACACCCCGTAAGCCCCAGTGTTGTCCCGACCAGGGAACTGGGAGCACCGTAAGTTCAAAGTCTATGTGTATTTATAACTGGTTTAGCTCATTGCTGTATGCAAACCAACATAGAGCAGCATACTTTGAACCCAATGGAGAGTCAGACTTGCAAACTATTCGTTATATTGACACAAGATACATACATAGCTAATTAGCTCGAAAATTATTTTTGATGGTTTGTACATTTGTACATAGCGTATGGACGACTTAGCTGGCTATGGATGAGCTGACAAGAACACAATTCTCGAGGTGTATTTCATCTGACAGTCCTTCACTCCGATCTCGAATGAATAGTGCAGCTAAGAGCTCATAAAGCGGGTGTTAGACGAGTCACGAGAAACAAGCAGCAGTGCATTATGCCGCTCTGGTATTGACACATTGGGGGATATGGTAGAGGGTACATGCACACATAATGCCAGGTGGATCGGTAGGTAATTTATGTCTAGATCGCATCAAATTGTAATTATTGAAGATGACTGTATAGCGGGAGCAGAAGATAGCATTGAAATTTTTTAGAAACAGAATTTAATATTGTCATAATATTTATGTCTTGTCAAGTTAAAAATTAAATTGAGTTTTTCGGTTTATAATTGTGAAAATCTGCTTACGATTTATGATTTAGTTTATTCTGTTAAGTTACGATAATAAAAATTCTCTTCTACTGTATAGAAACAGCAGGACATAGGAAAGCGCGATCATCTATGATTGAGTATTTTTATTGTACTGCTGGCATTTAGTGTATGTACAGCCTAAGAACGGGTATTGTTACATCATATCCGCCTGAGCAGAGATCATTGTATTAGATAGATTATCTTCCACATCAACGTGAGTAATAGCTTCGGATTCCGAAAAGCATCTGATAAGCGTGGTCATACTCTGCCTTGAACAAAGAGTTGCGAATTTGCCCTCTCTCTTTACTATTTGTGCATAGAATGTCGAGTAGAAAGACTCTCTCTCTGGCGTCGAAACATTTATACATAATGCGGGAAAATGTAGATGGACACATAATCACAATTCGACTAAGAATTCAAGTGTCGTTGAAGCATAGCTAGACATGACATCAAGAATTACGTGGAACATAGTCGGGTATCACATACAGAATGACTGAGTTGGGAACGACCAGATAGACCAGGCTAGCAAGGCTACTTAACGATATTATCAAGTGCATAAAATAATAGGCTTTCCACTATCAATTTCAGAAGGTACTATGTGTGTAGATAAAAAACTGGGAGTTTACAAAAGTATCAATATTTACAGATGGTGATTACTCCATTTTGATTGTATGAGAGAACGCTATGAGTCTAGGGAATTCATTGTGAAAAAATCAAGAGACCTGTTGTCTTGTTAGATATTGATCACGTGGCCGGAGTATATGGTGGTGTAAGTGTTGAAACAAATCAATGTTTAGATATGATGTTGTGTGATATAAAGGAGTCCTGGGGATTGTCAAAATTCTAGCTCAGAAGTTGACTTTTAGAGATTTTTTTTTCAGAATACCCCTGTATGCATGTTGACTTGTACAACACTTACTGGCAGAGTAGTGTTTTGGACTTTGGTCTTGGCACATCTTTTATTAGTCTCGATGGACCATCTAAATTATCAAACCAGCGCGTAAGCATAGAGTGACACTACTAATGGTCCAGTAAAACTTTAGAGACACCGTATCTATCCAGAATATACAGACACCCATGAGACCTGACTAACATAATGATACATATTTGCTCGCATTTCTGAATATATGCAATTGATTAGAGGTAATACTAAAATAGAATAAGAGAAAAAAATAGAAACAAAAAAAAAACATGATAGACACTTGTGGCATTTTTGATTACGTTCATGGTTATGAACTCTATAGCTACCCTTTGACAAAAAAATTTGTTATAAATACACAATGATGGTAGGTGTTACACACACTATAACCCGTATTTGAATATTGGGGATGTCCATCTTAGAATTATTGGGATTAACAATATCGCAAGCTCCTGTTTGAAGTAGAATACTATGTATTAAATTAGTAAAATCGGGGAGATGAAATAGTGTCACTCTTCCCGAGCTCCTACTAAAGGAGGGAGCGTCATTGCCGACCCACACAAAGAATCTAAGTTAGCTATAATTTTACATTTGTTCCAGTTTTACTCACAGATGTTACAGAAGGCGTATGAGTTAAAAAATATGATATTGTTATCAGCTGGAGAATTATCTCCGTACCTTGACAAGACTAAAGCGAGATCGATTAGTCTTACATAAGAAAAGAAATTAACATGTAATCAGTTTAAACATTGGCGTAACATATCTTTTCGTAGTACTCCAATTACACAGAGCTGGCAAATGGATTAATCATGCGATGAATAACTTTTAATTTAAGGAAATAAGAGTTAACTGATCGGAAAGCCCAAATGTCTGAGATGCGTATAGGTAGTGGCACTAGGACGTAATCATCGAACATCCACTCCTGATCCATATAATTTGAAATTGAACAAACTCTCTCTGCAATTGGAAAACTCGCATAGTTTAGTTGGAGAAGAATACCTTTAGAAATTGAGCCCTGAGCCAAAATGCCTATTTTACCATAAGAGTTGAGTACTATACAAGAAGATGTATAATTCAGTACAGATTACGTATCCATCTAGAGCTACGCAGAAAAGGGTAGGAGAGGTTCATTCACTAGGGAATATGTGTTTACCAAATAGCACCAGTACAAGCCCCAAAAAGATTATAGATTAAATAATCGGTCCGCATGCGTGAGAACTGCAAATTAAAAAAAATCTTTATAGCACTAGCTCCAACAACTTATACCAAGTTTTAGACAGTTTTAAATAGGTATATAGGATCGTATAACGAAGTTATGACATATCAGATGCAAATAAACACAGCGCACTTTATGGTTATTCGCATGTTTTTCTGTATCCATAGAGATGCGCAATCGGGGAACATACTAGAGAGAGTATCGCACGGATGACAAGGATAAATCTCACATGCCTAACTATGTGTTGTATTTTATTGTATTCCTTGTGTGTAGATCTTTTTTTCTTCGAAACCAGAGATCATTATATATTGCAATAAAGTATGCGGAAAACTATATCTTACAAAAATGGTTTGTTTTTCAAATACACCCCATCTCCTTATACAAAGAAAATTTGACTTTTTGTTGCGTGTCAATCAAAAATTCCTGATACAAAATAGATAGATAAGTGTGGCAGTTATTAGGTCAAGGTCACAACAATGAAAGTAATGTGATGGCAGTTATTCTTTTTTTCCGGATTTCATGGAAAATACTCTTTTGAAGGCAGATAGCATTCACGCTTGTGGTTACAGATCAAATAACATTTCAAGTACATTCAAAATATTGATTCTAATTTTCTAAAAAATTGAATGTTGCCGTAAACCAGAAATTGATTTTATATCAATAAATTCTTCATTCGCGTTCCAGTCACGTAAGCTAAACACGTTTTGCGCGAAGATGGTTGGAGGATGATTTGGGCAGAGATCGTCATTTTTTATCAGACTCTTTTCGTTCATCGAGTAATCGTCTTCACAATAATGGTACCACACAATCTTCCGAGCTATTGTTTTTCTTGTTATGGAGAATTAGTGTCTATGAAAGCACTACTCATTATAAGACCAAAATATCTATATGGTATATGCCACTCTAATGTATTGGGAGATGTGAGGCTCATTTGTATGAGACTCTTGCAAAGCACAAATTTATTATTTGAACAGTATGATTATAGGAGTATGTTGTGTGATACGATGTAATGAATGTAAAAACTGGGGCTGCAAACTAGTAAAGAATCTATTAGACAAATGGGAATTTCTTTATATGTGTAAAATACCAACACCATTGGGAGATGTAATCTCAATCTACACCTCTCACATCACTTTTCGACGTCATCGTCGATGGAGGCGACACTGAGCAACGACTCGATGAACACAATCAACATCTAGGAGACTAATCCAGCCAACAGCAAGGTCACGGTATGGACGACTGGATCCAACACAACCTTATAGGGAGACTGGAACTCCAGACCACACCTCGGGGCTTTAATCTCTCACATCGAGTCAGCAGTGTCGCTCTAACACACAGGAATTCGGCATGTGGCGAGACACTGTCATGATCCTTTTAATCACCTATGAAGAACCAAATTTCATTATGACAGGGAACTTGATCAGAGTATATAAGCCAGACACACCAGCACAGGCTTACCTGGCCCTCCGGCCTTGGGATCTCGATTACTGCTGCTTAGGCCGCACCTTCCTCTGAAATGAGCGAAAACAGTGAACAACATCTCATGAACTCTCTACGGAGGACGTAAAACTAACAAAAAGAGGTAGGGCGCGAACACGTTGTATCGCCGAACGATCCGCGCGAGACTCAGATCCGCTCCAACATCAAGCTGGACAATCATCCTGTTTGTAGAAGAGTTAGATAGTGGTGCCAAACATCCATTGTGGGGGAGACTGTGAGCCCACCCACACATTGTTAGGAGGAGTATCGAAGATCCAACGTATACACACAGCCAGTTCCGCTTGGTTTCGCATTACATACAAAACAGTAGCACGATTAAGAATCAGCACACAGTAAATCAGAAGTGTCACGGCACAAACGGTTATGCACTCATCTTAACAATTTGCACCAAGGATCGTACTCGGAGCATCATCTGCGGGTGTGCACGCAAAGCCTTCATTCAGTCGGCGGAATCCAGTGATAATCGTCCGCTAAGAGGGGAGGGGGGGGCTGAGCCTCCAGAGAGGCGTAGGGACTGCATTTTGGACACAGGAGGGGGGGGGGGGGGGGCAAACTCTAAACTAAGAGAGACAAGAAGCATCACGGAAAGAGACTGGGGGGGGGGCCAAAAACTTCATCACAGAACTCTTGTGACAAGACTTTAAAAAAAGAAAAGAAAAGGCCTTTGAACAACCTGGAAAAGTGGGGGGGGGCAAACTCTATTAAATAATATAGAGCTATGTCGAAAAGTGGGGGGGGGGGGCGGAGGCTGGGGGGGATGCCGGACGAGGCAGGGGGGGGGGGCACGCTTTGCAAATTATGTGACTTGACCGCCCCTCGCGGTCGGTTCGGTTGAAGAGGAAGCCAATCTCCCAGAAAGCCCATGAGTAGAGGCTAGATAAGCCGTTCGGAATTGGGATGAAGCCAAAGTGGGTGGCCAGGTCGCCAAAGCACGACGGAAAGTCCCCTGCGGAGAAGCTGATCGTCCGTCGGGCATTTACTAGTGACGCTTCTTAAAACACGTTGACTAATTTAGAGGTTAAATTTAGGCTATATCTATAATCTATACAGTAATGTTAAGTTTCCGTCAAGCCAAAGGGAGGGGGGGCGGGGGGGGGGGGGGGGGGGGGGGGGGGGGGGGCTGTGGCCCCACTCTAAGAATCCGCCGAGCACTGCCATATTAATCAGTGAGAGCGCTCGAGACTTGTTAGCAGATGTGCCTGGACAAATGCTCTACTATACCGGAAGACACAAAATTACCCCACCTAGGTGCAAGATTCATCTCCACTAAAGGGGTAGCATATTTTGATTATAGATTCAGCTCAAGTGCGACGGTTACCTTGTTCACGGAACTGATCCTGCATGATAAGCTAAATGTTTAAAGCCACCAGTTTAAGCCGTTTTCACCTAGAGGGACGAAATTTTTAGGGAGAGTAGTTTTGGAGTCTTTGAGAAGACCAATGCCTCTTTGTGAAACTGCTACATTAAATAAAAAGCAGTTCCAGTGGGGGAGGGATAACAATGACAGCCCAGTGTATCTATTTTGTAAAATCAGTATTGAACTAATTATATAACGACTGGCATTAGATCAAAAAATATACTAAAGATACGGCAGAAATCAATACAATGCTAAGAACAAAGTAGCTGTGAAGTTTATATTAACAAAGATGCTGGCCTGTCCATTTGATAATACTCCAACATTGAAGCCTGAGCTTTGATAAATTGCGAAATCAAAGCCCTCTGGATGAAACTTCACATCATGGGCACGAAAATGTGTGTCCTCATTTACTTTCAGTTAAACCTCTGTTTTCCAACTTTTTTCTTTGAGGGCAGAATTCATTGAAATGCTTCTGCATCAGACAGAGTAAAAATCTCTGTGCGCTGCCCTTCAACTTCAACAATTTAAAATTATCAACATCTTTCATTATCAATATAATCCAATATACCAACCCAGTAAACTGAAAATGTCTTCCAAACATCTGCTTCATATTTCAAAACTTTATTGGAACATAGATGGTTATTAAAAACAACAAACCACACAACTCAATCTTTAATAGACGCTGGGATGACATTTCAAAACCTTTCCATCCAATCTGTCAACTTGCCGCATGATTGATCTGAGGATATTCCATTTAGCACCTGCGCAATATGGTCGTTTCGGGGTATCTCTCTAACTGATTATGATATGTGAGAGCAATGCTTTTGGTGGTCATGATAATTATTTTTTAAATTGAAGGCAAGCTAGTGGACTTGAAGTCAGCATTTTGTGCAGAGATTCTGATGGACATTAAAATGCATGCCTTTTATTTTGCAAATACAACCTTTTGCTAACTTCAAACATGCCCTGACCGAACTCATTAGGCTGTTGTTTAAGCATACTGATGTTGCGACTACTGGATTTGTGTCTATTCTCTATGGGGTCCTTTCAGATTCAACTAGTTCCCGTAGTCGGTGTCACTTCTGAAGCATTGTCTCCAACAAAAAAGGAAGATGCACATCTTGGATTGTGTTATCAACCATCGTAGACCTCTTCCAAAACAAACAAACCTCTGCGGAACAATTCAGAGGTCTTGTTCCACCTTTTCAGAGTTCTGTTTCATGAATTTCGTAAAGCTCCTTTCAGAGATGAACATGGAAAAGTGATAATTGTACAATACATAAAAAAAAAATGGTGATCCGGTTTGCGACCTTGTTGAACCTTCGCGAGCCAAATTTTTCCAAGGTCAAGGTCCACACTATCCCCGACTTCTTTTGTAGCCTCTCTCTTTCTGCTCTGCTCTGTATTAAAAAGACAACATTGCACAATTGGTATGTATACGTGTAGTGTCAGGTATGCATTTCACAAGTATATATGAGTGAATACAGCTATAGTATGATAGTATTGACGTGATGTTGTTATGAAAATGTGACAAGGTGAAATAAATATCTGCAAATAAAAACAAAGGTCACATATCCCAATTCGCGCCAGTTAGTGCCGTCTACTCTACGATGTATAGTTTTGAAGTTTTTGAAATGTTATACGTAACATGTTCAGAGGCCAATAACAGTCCTAGAACGATCAATCGGATGTACCGGCAAAGGTTACCTGAAAGAAGTATTCAAACTTGATTAGCATAGTGGTTTTAGTGTGATAATGTTGTAAGGCGGATTTACAGTACTGTATTTATTCTCCCCTGACTTAACAATGCCTTATTTGGCACAAGATACTGTAAAATCGCCTAAAAAAACCGACTGAAAGTTGAAAATTTGTGATGGTAACGTGACACCCAAAATGTCTTCAATGGTGATTACTTACGCGATCGTATCTGAAAAATTTATCTATTTAAAAGTTAAGACCATGTGTATAAAGAAAATGCATCATGTATTCCCAAGATTTTACATGTGACCTTTAGACATTGGACCTTGGACCCCTTCGGATTTTCAAGGTCGATAAGGTCAAGTATTCCGCATCTCCAGTCATTGTTTCTGCTCTGGTCCTCTCTATCGGTTTATAATACCTTGTTGAACGGATTCTGAACTTTTACGTAAATATCGTAAAGCATTTTCAGGCCGGCAATAACCTCTTAAGGGTCGACGGATTTCCGACATTAACGGACGAGTCAAATTCACCGTCAAGGTTTATGCCGATAGATTTACTGAAGAATTTTCATATCTATAATAAAGGTTGCGGTTTCGGATTTACATTGATACATCAATGGTTGTTAACGCCAGGTTACTGTAACTCCGACAAAGGTCCAAAGTTCAAAGCCGTTATGTTCATACATCAAAAATGGATTCAAATTTGACTTTCCTTAATGCCATAATCAGCATCTTTAGGTATCTTTTCAATGTATAGAACAGTGGTGAAAACTCGCACATATTTTCGCAAGATTGGTAGGTGGACCCTTTGACCTTATTCTTAAAGGTCAAAGTGTCATATATCCCAATTCTAAGTTTGTTCCGTCTCTCTACAGTTTTATCAATATTGAAGTTTTTGAATTTTTAACGTATATGAAAATCCATAATTTCAGCGGGCCCAATAAACTCCTTATAAAGTGTCGACGGACTTCCATATTTACGACGTGTGCCGCTTCACCTCAAGTAGCCCAATAGATTTACTGAAGATTTCAAATCAAATAAGTTCTTGTGGCGGGTTTCGAATTTACACTTGATAACAATGGTTTTTACAACGCAAACACTTACTCGTAACTCTGACTAACGGTCAAAGTTCACAACAGCCGTCTGTAATATATCAAAAGTGTGGATTAGTGAAAATTAAACCTCATTATGCATATCATATTTCCTTTAAGTAATCTTTTAAGGTGAAGACCGGTGTAAAGCAATGCACTTTTGTCCAAGAATTTTAGGTGCCTTGACCTTGACCTTGACCTTATTTTAAAGGCTAAAGGTCCCATCATCCGATTACCAGTTTTTTCCGTCTCCTCTACGCGTTTATACTGAAATTGAAGTTTTGAAATTTTTACGTAAAACATTGCAAACTTTTCAGGGGCAATTAACTTTTACGCGCTGGGTCGAGGACGAATTACCAACAAGTTTACACGCAGTCCACTCATACGCTTGCATTAGCATAATGTACTTTAAGTGAAAGATTTGATATCGATATCTATATGGTTTCCCTGAATTTAGATTGGATAACAATGGTTTAAGATTGCGTAAAGTCCCATAAGTTTCGCGAAAGGTCAAAGTTTCAATTACACAGGGTGAAGAATTGGAAGACTGTTCGAGATGGTTCGAATTGATACTTACCTTTTGTTTTTCATCGATAAGATCTATAAGACGTAAAATTTGATTTAAAATTTGCGAAATGCTGCCTTTAAACGTTGACTTTTGAAACCCTTGCAACAACATCTTTGTTAGTAGCCTGCCTCGATTAAAAAAAACTAATCATACGCAGAACAAGCTCTTGCGTATCGAATGAGTTGAGAGTCATGCACACAATAAGCAGGTGATGATGGAATATTGCTCCATGAATATGGGAAGCTGACGACAGAGAAGCTGAAATTGACCATTTTGTCATAAAGTTAAGCTGTTCGTTTGTCGTTGATGTCTATGTTCAATAAAATATCCAAGTACGAAGCAGACACAGAAGCCTCTGTGGTGTCTTTTATTTCTAATCCGCTGAGACATATGAATGATAGATAAAACGTCATCAGTATATCGAAATGTCGAATTAGAGGCCACCGCTAGAAATTTCTTCTTTTCATGTAGAAGCTTTTTGATGAATTCTGCTTCATAGGAATATAAAATCAGATCAGCTAACAAAGGAGCACAATTCGTGCCCATGGGAATTCCAACAGACTGTTGGAAGACCCGATCGCCAAAAACTACAAAGATATTGTCAATGCATTGCTTTAATATCAATTTCAGAGTACTTGTGTGTAGAATCAAAATGGAGTTTACAAAAGTAATTTTTAGCATGGCTGATTCCATTTTTTGTTGAAGAAGCAACTGTCTGTAATGTTAAAAAATCTTGTCTTTAATTTATCGTGCGGAATGGTGGTGTAAAGTGTTGAAAAATCATGTCTTGATCATGATGTTGTTGATATGAAAAAGGGTCTGGGATTTCAAATTTACTAGAAGTTATTTAGAGTTTTTTTCAGAATCCACATGCATTTGATTTACAACACTTCTGGAATATGTGGTTGGTTTGG
>CAJDSM010060937.1:0-12672 GCA_903981925.1 Ostrea lurida | reverse complement strand
CAATCCGATTGATTACAGGCAAAGAGACGGGACACTCATCATATTTAGATTTCAGATCATTTCAACGCCGTCACACACAAACGTGAACATTCCAATAACAATATGGGCCAAATTTGCAGGCAGCATCAGCCGATTTCATCGTAATTTAGGAAAGATATTTCCACTTCTCCACACTTTACACAAGATTCCTCACGATAAAATTAAAATCTAGGCTTTTTCAGAATTATAGATAATTGCTTTTTAACAAAAAACGGCACCCGAAAATACGAATTTCTAGTCGTTGGGACAAAGACACATATTTTGTTAGAAAGCACTGTGATTGCCCACACAAAAGTACTCTGAAGTAGATATTAAGAGCATGCTTTGGGTTTCTTATAGATAAATTTATGTAGTTCTTTGGGAAGACCAGGTCTTCCAACAGTCCCGTTGGTATTTCCCCTATGGGCACTACATTGTGCCCCCTTATTGCAGACTTATTTTTAATATTCATATGAAGCAGAAATTTGTACAGACTGTTAACGGGAATAGAAAACAAAAAACTTGCCGTGTCCTTCAAACGCTTACATATATGTATATAGATAGTGCTAATCAGTTAAACAATCAATCATTTCAAATTAATGTCCATTTGATATTCCCGAAGAACTCGACATAAAGGAGACACCCACAGAATGCTGACATATCTGCTTTCAATAATTTGGATATTACTTAACATTGACTGCTAAATGGCAGACTGACAAACTACATTATATGGAAAGCGTGGAATGACTTGTGACTTTGCAATCGTCACTTTCCTTTTCTATGTAGTAATGATACCACTATACCTGCTTATGGGTGTATATCTCGCAGTTGATTCGATACGCAAGAGCAATGCTATGCGTATGCGGACTTTTAAAGCGAAGCCACTACTAAACAAAAAAGTTGAGTGTTGGGCAGGGTTATAACGAATTCGTTTAAAGTCATCATTTCGCAAATTCTAGACGGTCGCTAATAATGACCTTGTTTGCGATTACATTATCACTAAGTCATATGTTGACTGATTTGTTTCAATACCCTTTTGTTAGGACTGTCATTTTCCTGAAAACTAGTTTTGACCGGGTAAATCCCGGTTTACTTTATTTCGACTAAGGGCTCACACGGCGGGTGTGGCCGGTCCAGAGAGGAAGCTTACTCCTCCATGGCAACTGGATCCTACCTTTCGCTTTTGTCGAAGGTCGCGTGTTGCCGCTACACTGCGATTTTGTATATGTTTTTTGGATTATGAATTACGTTTGACACAATGTTAATTTCGCCTTTTTGTTTCTAAATGTTCTGCAAAAAATTGTAGAACATGTGGTGTTCTTACACTAGAATCATTTTAAAAGCAATTTAACCAAACAAGAGTTTTATACCAACAACTGGTGAAAATCTGAACTTGCAAAACGTCCATGTTGTCGTACGGAATTGAATTGTAACCTATAGTGGACTCATATATGTTGGAAGAAACTAAGGGATCTTTAAATAAAACGTATGTTGGGCATAGACTTGAAAAATTTAATAACGGAAGCCATCAAGCTTTTTTAAAAACATTTCAACTCCCCCGACGATTCCATCCTATTCTATGAAAGTGAGAATTATTAAGAAAAAGAATTTAATCATCAAACAGCCCACAGTGCCAACATTAAGTAGCACTCTTTCCGTAGACAGACGAGAGAAAACGGGATTAGGAAACTAGGCACTGCCTTTCCATATGGGTGCATGACAATATTGGAAGCATAGGAAAAATATTTTCTAGTCCACAGTGTAACAATGTAAAGGCAAAATATAACGAAAACAGTGATCATCTCGTAAGTCCTAATATATACAAAAACAAGAAGTTGGGCCATCAAACGGAACCCCTGGACACACCAGAGGTGGGATCAGGTGCCTAGGAGGAGTAAGCATGCCCCTGTTGACGCGGTCACAGCCGGCCGTGAGCGCCATAGTGCTTTGATCAGGTATAACGGAACAGTCGTCGTAGTCAAGATCAGTGTGTGAAAAACGGCTTAACAATAGTTATGAAAAACACAACATCAGAGCAGCATTTGCTTCAATGATAAGGTCATATTGGGTAACTAAATTGTTATACGACCAATAGATTCGAGAATGCTGCCTTTAAACGTGACTGTTTGAAACCCCTGCAACAACAACTTGTCTGAAGTAGCTTGCCTCGATTCAAAAACTGATTATACGCAGAAAACAAGCTCCTTGCGTATCGAATAAGTTGAGAGACATACACCGCATAGCAGGTGATGCTGGAATATGTGCTTACAAGCAAATATGGGAAAGTTGACGATGGAGAAGCTGAAACAAAAATTATCCAAGTACGAGCAGACATGGAAGACTCTGTGGTGTCCCTTTATTTCTTAAGTTCGTGAAGATAAATTTAATCGACGATATGAATGGAAATCCATTTTTATTGAATAGTAAAAGCATCGTCAATATATCGGAAATTTTGAAATGAAGGCCACCGCTAGAGATTTCTTTTTTTTTTTCATGTAGAAGCTTTTGAATGAATTCTACCTCAGTAAGAATATAAATAGTGCCCATTGGAAATTCCAACAGACCTGTTGGAGAAGAACCTGAAATTGCGAAAACTACAAAGATATTGGTCAATGAGGAAACTCCAGCATTGCTGTAATTATCAACTTCAGAGTACTTCTGTGTAGAATCGGAGTGGAGTTTAACAAAATTAATTTTTTTAAATGGCTAATCAACTATGATAAGAATATTTCCTTTTTCCATTTTTGTTAAAGAAGCAAACTGTCTATAAATGTTACAAAGCCTGCCTTTTAATTTATCGTGCGGGATGGGTAGTGTAAAGTGTGTGAAAAG
This sequence comes from Ostrea lurida, assembly GCA_903981925.1. NCBI lineage: Eukaryota > Metazoa > Mollusca > Bivalvia > Ostreida > Ostreidae > Ostrea > Ostrea lurida. The sequence continues at coordinate 9,822 of CAJDSM010060937.1, read as the reverse complement.
TCCAATTGATGTTTGATGTTGTTGATATGTGAAAGGTTCTGGGATTGTCAAATTCAAACTAGAAGTTTTTAGAGTTTTTAAAGATCGCAATTTGATTTACAAAACCACTTCTGGCATAATGTAGTTTCACAATATTTCTGAAGTTGTGCTCCTTGACAGCAGTCAATATTTTCGTGAAGGAGTAAGATTAGGGGCTTGGTGGAACATTTACTAAGAATCCAGCAATATATCTTTGTTTGTAAAGGGGTTTTATGAAGTTTTGGAATCCAGTAAATAAGGATCGGTTAAGTTCATATTCCTTCCGTCCATTTACTGGGATATTAAATGTGTTTAAACTGAAAGCCATGATTTTGAAGAATTTCGGTCTTTTGAAAAGGGCAGTGGAGTGTAAGTATGATTACCAAATGTGGAAGTTAATACCAGTTCGTTTAAAATGCAGTTGTAGTATGAAGCCTCAACAGACAAAAACAATATTGCTTACAAGCTTGTCAGCTGGAACGAGAACAAATTTCCTCATGTAACCTATCTAAATTCATTGTTCACTTCCGGTTTACGAAAACACAGAAAGGATAAATGGTACGGGACTTTGGTACGTATATGTCTAATACGGGATTTCAATAATCTTCTTGTAACTTTAAATCCATGTCTGGATAAGGAATCGAAGTTCTTTCTTTTTCATATTTGACCCATCGTCTGGATAATCTTCGACTGAATTCAAATGTAAATGTGATGGGACTTTTTACAATACACTAGAACGTAAACGTAGTCCATGGACATCGTTGTCGTACAACAACCCCATAAAACATGAATGTTTTCCTTTGACTCCCTTTTACCATTCAATGAATAAACATTGGGTCCACATTCAACATTCGCACCAAACTTTACTCTGTCCCTTGAAAAGTTTTGTATGAATTACAGAGAAAGAAAACTAAAGCTAAGCTACTATGGATTCCTCAACCCGGAAGTACCAACTTGATTATATACCATATAGACGGGGTTTTTTTGGGGCGTAATCAACAAATGTTTGGCGAAAAATCTGCCCCAAAACACTGCTATTTTTTATTTGCGTGTTCCTTTGGTTGCGAATTCTTGGTATTTCTGAGAAAATGGATATGGAACACAGTTGGTGTAAATTTATGCGAATTCAATTGTTTGCGATTCAAAAATACCCTGCAAATAAAGCGAAAAATTTAATTATCCGCGAAAAAAAACCCTTTATACGGTAAATTGGGGATGTTGCCATCACCAAACTTTGTTGTCCACCCGGTATTAATGATGAGTGTGAAACTCCCAGAAACCTCGCCGATTCTACATCTCAGGAATCGTTGCTGTCGAAGCATTAAACATCCTCAACCATAAAAAGGTACTGGTCCTGTATTCCGTGCTTACTTTAAGATGAAATCCACACTTCGTATTTCATATAGAATATAATTCCAACTATTGCAATAAGTGGGCGAAAAGTACAAAGTATTAAAAACGTTATCAAATAGTTCGCCAAAAACATAACAAAATCAAGTGTAGGGCAACACGGACGTTCGAGCAAAGCGGAAGGAAATGATCAGGTGCCGATGGAGGGTAAGCCATCCTCTGCTGACCGGTCGAGCACCTTGTCCCCGTGGAAGCCCGTATTCGAAACAAAGTAAACAGGGTTATCCTCGTCCACATCTAGTAGGAAATGACATCTAACAAAGGGTATGAAACAAATAGATCAACATATGACTAAGTGATAATTGGGTAAATCGCAAACCAAGGTCATTATGAAGCGACCGCGTAGAATTTGAAAAATGATTAACTTTAAGAGAATTCGAGTTATTTTAAGCTCCATCCAAGGTTTATTTAAGTTACAAACAGACGTTCAGTGGTCTAGAATGAATTGACATTTAAACGAATCCTCCAAAGTGGTACATGTTCCGCAAAGTGTACATGTTCCCCTTCCTCATTTAATTATAGTCCCGCTGGGCATGATTATTACGGGTGATATAGATATAGTCCCAAATGAAGATCTTAAGTTCCTTATTTTAAAGGTCCAATTCCGGAGAACCGCTCGCTCAATTTAAATGGCGGACATAATTGTCAATGACTATCAGGGATTCTGGTGGGGAAGAATACGCCAGGCGTTGAACAAATCTAAGGGGAGAGGAGCTTGAGCAAACTTTGTCTGTATGGATCAAAACTATTCGAAATGTAGTAAAAATCCCGTATTCACCATTTGACGGGGGGAAATGACGTAACTATATTATCCTATGTTTTTAATAAGCCAGATGTGGTAATGAGTTACATAGACTAACATGAAAAAACTGTGTACTGTTTGCAAGCTGATAAAGGCAGTAACAATTGTCTTTGTTTGTAAAAGCTACTACGTATAATTGTCCCTTTTAAATGAACTAGGATTTAACTTCAACATTGGGAGATCCTACTTATACCGCCAAGCAATTGCACAAAAGATGAAATTTCTTCAAAAATCACCTTTCGCGTTTTAAATACTTTCAATATTCCAAAGACTCAGGATCAATTTGAATCGCCATAGTCTTTATTGGATTCCGAAATTTGCATAAAACCCTTGACAAAGATTTACATCGCTTGGTTTCCAGTAAGTGCTCTACCAAGCTCTTTCTTTACTCTTAAACTAAACTACTAACGTTATTAAAAAAGTCTCTTAGAGAGAACTGTTCCCACTTATAATTCCAAAAGTGGTGTCAACTCAAGAATGTGGTTTCTTAAAAAAACTCTGAAAGAGCTTTTGGTAACCTAAAGTCCACGAAGAATTTTCTAAAAATACGACTGCATTAAAACGTACGATTTCTCTAAATCACTTGTATACAACAATTCCTCACGATAAATTAAATCCAAGGGCTTTTTCAGATTATAGATATTGCTTTTTAAAAATGGCACCGCGAAAATACGAATTCTAGTCGTTGGGAACAAGACACATGTTTTTGTTAGAAACACTCTTATTGCCCACAAAAGTTAACTGCTGAAGTAGATATTAAGAACATGCTTGGGTTCCTTATAGATAATAGTTTATGTAGTCAATTTGGAGAACCGAGGTCTTCCACAATCCGTTTGTATTCCTATGGGCCACTAATTCCTGCCCCCTTAATTGGCAGACTTATTTTTATGATTCATATGTAGCAGAATTTGTACAGAAACTGATTTTGGGAAAATAAAAAAACTTGCCGTGTCCTGTCCAATCCTTAGCAGTATAGGTAGTATAGATGATGTGCTATCAAACTAAACAATCATAATTTTTACAATTATATCCCATTTTGAACTCGATATAAAGGACACCAACAGAATCTGACAGATCTTCCTTCAATATTTGGAAATATTTACTTAACATTGCTCTAGATGGCAGACTGACAAACTAGCAATTATATGATGAGCGTGTGACTTTATTTTGCAAATTCGTCAACTGTCCCTTTCTATGTAGTGAATGATACCACTTCACCTGATTATGGTGTGTTTATATCTCGCAGTTTGATTCTCTCTTCCGTAGCATACAGCAAAGAAACGGACACTCATCAATATTTAGATTTCAGATCATTTCACCCGTCACACACAAAACGTGACATTCCATACAATATGGCCAATTTGCAGCAGCATCACCGATTCATCGTAATTTAGAAAGATATTTCCACTTCTCCACACTTTACACAACGATTCCTCACGATAAAATTAAAATCTAGGCTTTTTCAGAATTATAGATAATTGCTTTTTAACAAAAAACGGCACCCGAAAATACGAATTTCTAGTCGTTGGGACAAAGACACATATTTTGTTAGAAAGCACTGTGATTGCCCACACAAAAGTACTCTGAAGTAGATATTAAGAGCATGCTTTGGGTTTCTTATAGATAAATTTATGTAGTTCTTTGGGAAGACCAGGTCTTCCAACAGTCCCGTTGGTATTTCCCCTATGGGCACTACATTGTGCCCCCTTATTGCAGACTTATTTTTAATATTCATATGAAGCAGAAATTTGTACAGACTGTTAACGGGAATAGAAAACAAAAAACTTGCCGTGTCCTTCAAACGCTTACATATATGTATATAGATAGTGCTAATCAGTTAAACAATCAATCATTTCAAATTAATGTCCATTTGATATTCCCGAAGAACTCGACATAAAGGAGACACCCACAGAATGCTGACATATCTGCTTTCAATAATTTGGATATTACTTAACATTGACTGCTAAATGGCAGACTGACAAACTACATTATATGGAAAGCGTGGAATGACTTGTGACTTTGCAATCGTCACTTTCCTTTTCTATGTAGTAATGATACCACTATACCTGCTTATGGGTGTATATCTCGCAGTTGATTCGATACGCAAGAGCAATGCTATGCGTATGCGGACTTTTAAAGCGAAGCCACTACTAAACAAAAAAGTTGAGTGTTGGGCAGGGTTATAACGAATTCGTTTAAAGTCATCATTTCGCAAATTCTAGACGGTCGCTAATAATGACCTTGTTTGCGATTACATTATCACTAAGTCATATGTTGACTGATTTGTTTCAATACCCTTTTGTTAGGACTGTCATTTTCCTGAAAACTAGTTTTGACCGGGTAAATCCCGGTTTACTTTATTTCGACTAAGGGCTCACACGGCGGGTGTGGCCGGTCCAGAGAGGAAGCTTACTCCTCCATGGCAACTGGATCCTACCTTTCGCTTTTGTCGAAGGTCGCGTGTTGCCGCTACACTGCGATTTTGTATATGTTTTTTGGATTATGAATTACGTTTGACACAATGTTAATTTCGCCTTTTTGTTTCTAAATGTTCTGCAAAAAATTGTAGAACATGTGGTGTTCTTACACTAGAATCATTTTAAAAGCAATTTAACCAAACAAGAGTTTTATACCAACAACTGGTGAAAATCTGAACTTGCAAAACGTCCATGTTGTCGTACGGAATTGAATTGTAACCTATAGTGGACTCATATATGTTGGAAGAAACTAAGGGATCTTTAAATAAAACGTATGTTGGGCATAGACTTGAAAAATTTAATAACGGAAGCCATCAAGCTTTTTTAAAAACATTTCAACTCCCCCGACGATTCCATCCTATTCTATGAAAGTGAGAATTATTAAGAAAAAGAATTTAATCATCAAACAGCCCACAGTGCCAACATTAAGTAGCACTCTTTCCGTAGACAGACGAGAGAAAACGGGATTAGGAAACTAGGCACTGCCTTTCCATATGGGTGCATGACAATATTGGAAGCATAGGAAAAATATTTTCTAGTCCACAGTGTAACAATGTAAAGGCAAAATATAACGAAAACAGTGATCATCTCGTAAGTCCTAATATATACAAAAACAAGAAGTTGGGCCATCAAACGGAACCCCTGGACACACCAGAGGTGGGATCAGGTGCCTAGGAGGAGTAAGCATGCCCCTGTTGACGCGGTCACAGCCGGCCGTGAGCGCCATAGTGCTTTGATCAGGTATAACGGAACAGTCGTCGTAGTCAAGATCAGTGTGTGAAAAACGGCTTAACAATAGTTATGAAAAACACAACATCAGAGCAGCATTTGCTTCAATGATAAGGTCATATTGGGTAACTAAATTGTTATACGACCAATAGATTCGAGAATGCTGCCTTTAAACGTGACTGTTTGAAACCCCTGCAACAACAACTTGTCTGAAGTAGCTTGCCTCGATTCAAAAACTGATTATACGCAGAAAACAAGCTCCTTGCGTATCGAATAAGTTGAGAGACATACACCGCATAGCAGGTGATGCTGGAATATGTGCTTACAAGCAAATATGGGAAAGTTGACGATGGAGAAGCTGAAACAAAAATTATCCAAGTACGAGCAGACATGGAAGACTCTGTGGTGTCCCTTTATTTCTTAAGTTCGTGAAGATAAATTTAATCGACGATATGAATGGAAATCCATTTTTATTGAATAGTAAAAGCATCGTCAATATATCGGAAATTTTGAAATGAAGGCCACCGCTAGAGATTTCTTTTTTTTTTTCATGTAGAAGCTTTTGAATGAATTCTACCTCAGTAAGAATATAAATAGTGCCCATTGGAAATTCCAACAGACCTGTTGGAGAAGAACCTGAAATTGCGAAAACTACAAAGATATTGGTCAATGAGGAAACTCCAGCATTGCTGTAATTATCAACTTCAGAGTACTTCTGTGTAGAATCGGAGTGGAGTTTAACAAAATTAATTTTTTTAAATGGCTAATCAACTATGATAAGAATATTTCCTTTTTCCATTTTTGTTAAAGAAGCAAACTGTCTATAAATGTTACAAAGCCTGCCTTTTAATTTATCGTGCGGGATGGGTAGTGTAAAGTGTGTGAAAAGTCCAATTGATGTTTGATGTTGTTGATATGTGAAAGGTTCTGGGATTGTCAAATTCAAACTAGAAGTTTTTAGAGTTTTTAAAGATCGCAATTTGATTTACAAAACCACTTCTGGCATAATGTAGTTTCACAATATTTCTGAAGTTGTGCTCCTTGACAGCAGTCAATATTTTCGTGAAGGAGTAAGATTAGGGGCTTGGTGGAACATTTACTAAGAATCCAGCAATATATCTTTGTTTGTAAAGGGGTTTTATGAAGTTTTGGAATCCAGTAAATAAGGATCGGTTAAGTTCATATTCCTTCCGTCCATTTACTGGGATATTAAATGTGTTTAAACTGAAAGCCATGATTTTGAAGAATTTCGGTCTTTTGAAAAGGGCAGTGGAGTGTAAGTATGATTACCAAATGTGGAAGTTAATACCAGTTCGTTTAAAATGCAGTTGTAGTATGAAGCCTCAACAGACAAAAACAATATTGCTTACAAGCTTGTCAGCTGGAACGAGAACAAATTTCCTCATGTAACCTATCTAAATTCATTGTTCACTTCCGGTTTACGAAAACACAGAAAGGATAAATGGTACGGGACTTTGGTACGTATATGTCTAATACGGGATTTCAATAATCTTCTTGTAACTTTAAATCCATGTCTGGATAAGGAATCGAAGTTCTTTCTTTTTCATATTTGACCCATCGTCTGGATAATCTTCGACTGAATTCAAATGTAAATGTGATGGGACTTTTTACAATACACTAGAACGTAAACGTAGTCCATGGACATCGTTGTCGTACAACAACCCCATAAAACATGAATGTTTTCCTTTGACTCCCTTTTACCATTCAATGAATAAACATTGGGTCCACATTCAACATTCGCACCAAACTTTACTCTGTCCCTTGAAAAGTTTTGTATGAATTACAGAGAAAGAAAACTAAAGCTAAGCTACTATGGATTCCTCAACCCGGAAGTACCAACTTGATTATATACCATATAGACGGGGTTTTTTTGGGGCGTAATCAACAAATGTTTGGCGAAAAATCTGCCCCAAAACACTGCTATTTTTTATTTGCGTGTTCCTTTGGTTGCGAATTCTTGGTATTTCTGAGAAAATGGATATGGAACACAGTTGGTGTAAATTTATGCGAATTCAATTGTTTGCGATTCAAAAATACCCTGCAAATAAAGCGAAAAATTTAATTATCCGCGAAAAAAAACCCTTTATACGGTAAATTGGGGATGTTGCCATCACCAAACTTTGTTGTCCACCCGGTATTAATGATGAGTGTGAAACTCCCAGAAACCTCGCCGATTCTACATCTCAGGAATCGTTGCTGTCGAAGCATTAAACATCCTCAACCATAAAAAGGTACTGGTCCTGTATTCCGTGCTTACTTTAAGATGAAATCCACACTTCGTATTTCATATAGAATATAATTCCAACTATTGCAATAAGTGGGCGAAAAGTACAAAGTATTAAAAACGTTATCAAATAGTTCGCCAAAAACATAACAAAATCAAGTGTAGGGCAACACGGACGTTCGAGCAAAGCGGAAGGAAATGATCAGGTGCCGATGGAGGGTAAGCCATCCTCTGCTGACCGGTCGAGCACCTTGTCCCCGTGGAAGCCCGTATTCGAAACAAAGTAAACAGGGTTATCCTCGTCCACATCTAGTAGGAAATGACATCTAACAAAGGGTATGAAACAAATAGATCAACATATGACTAAGTGATAATTGGGTAAATCGCAAACCAAGGTCATTATGAAGCGACCGCGTAGAATTTGAAAAATGATTAACTTTAAGAGAATTCGAGTTATTTTAAGCTCCATCCAAGGTTTATTTAAGTTACAAACAGACGTTCAGTGGTCTAGAATGAATTGACATTTAAACGAATCCTCCAAAGTGGTACATGTTCCGCAAAGTGTACATGTTCCCCTTCCTCATTTAATTATAGTCCCGCTGGGCATGATTATTACGGGTGATATAGATATAGTCCCAAATGAAGATCTTAAGTTCCTTATTTTAAAGGTCCAATTCCGGAGAACCGCTCGCTCAATTTAAATGGCGGACATAATTGTCAATGACTATCAGGGATTCTGGTGGGGAAGAATACGCCAGGCGTTGAACAAATCTAAGGGGAGAGGAGCTTGAGCAAACTTTGTCTGTATGGATCAAAACTATTCGAAATGTAGTAAAAATCCCGTATTCACCATTTGACGGGGGGAAATGACGTAACTATATTATCCTATGTTTTTAATAAGCCAGATGTGGTAATGAGTTACATAGACTAACATGAAAAAACTGTGTACTGTTTGCAAGCTGATAAAGGCAGTAACAATTGTCTTTGTTTGTAAAAGCTACTACGTATAATTGTCCCTTTTAAATGAACTAGGATTTAACTTCAACATTGGGAGATCCTACTTATACCGCCAAGCAATTGCACAAAAGATGAAATTTCTTCAAAAATCACCTTTCGCGTTTTAAATACTTTCAATATTCCAAAGACTCAGGATCAATTTGAATCGCCATAGTCTTTATTGGATTCCGAAATTTGCATAAAACCCTTGACAAAGATTTACATCGCTTGGTTTCCAGTAAGTGCTCTACCAAGCTCTTTCTTTACTCTTAAACTAAACTACTAACGTTATTAAAAAAGTCTCTTAGAGAGAACTGTTCCCACTTATAATTCCAAAAGTGGTGTCAACTCAAGAATGTGGTTTCTTAAAAAAACTCTGAAAGAGCTTTTGGTAACCTAAAGTCCACGAAGAATTTTCTAAAAATACGACTGCATTAAAACGTACGATTTCTCTAAATCACTTGTATACAACAATTCCTCACGATAAATTAAATCCAAGGGCTTTTTCAGATTATAGATATTGCTTTTTAAAAATGGCACCGCGAAAATACGAATTCTAGTCGTTGGGAACAAGACACATGTTTTTGTTAGAAACACTCTTATTGCCCACAAAAGTTAACTGCTGAAGTAGATATTAAGAACATGCTTGGGTTCCTTATAGATAATAGTTTATGTAGTCAATTTGGAGAACCGAGGTCTTCCACAATCCGTTTGTATTCCTATGGGCCACTAATTCCTGCCCCCTTAATTGGCAGACTTATTTTTATGATTCATATGTAGCAGAATTTGTACAGAAACTGATTTTGGGAAAATAAAAAAACTTGCCGTGTCCTGTCCAATCCTTAGCAGTATAGGTAGTATAGATGATGTGCTATCAAACTAAACAATCATAATTTTTACAATTATATCCCATTTTGAACTCGATATAAAGGACACCAACAGAATCTGACAGATCTTCCTTCAATATTTGGAAATATTTACTTAACATTGCTCTAGATGGCAGACTGACAAACTAGCAATTATATGATGAGCGTGTGACTTTATTTTGCAAATTCGTCAACTGTCCCTTTCTATGTAGTGAATGATACCACTTCACCTGATTATGGTGTGTTTATATCTCGCAGTTTGATTCTCTCTTCCGTAGC